>JXOV01013775.1:10020-50252 GCA_001014945.1 Clogmia albipunctata
TGCCACTATTCCAGAAGCTGTCGCTCGGGCCCTAATTACAGACAACAAAATTAGTTAATTATAGTGCATCACGTATTATTACGACATTTGCCTAATTTGACAGGGTCGTTAAAATAGCTATTAATACAGCAAGGTCGATGAGTAAGAGAAGTAAGGGATTTTTAAAAGTACCGAGTTTATTTTTAAATCACAAATACTGAAGCTAATTAATACCAAAATCGTCTAAATTCTTAAAAACTGTACAAAAGAATTTATTTAATTTTTCATTGAATATTTTTAGATGAATATCTTTTCTTCTAAAAATGGCATATTTATATAAAATCTTCTTTTTAATACACACTCTTTTTAGGGATTTCCGATATTTAAATGCAGTAGAATCCCGCTTATCCGAGCCCTGATTACCCGCCAATGCTTTGTATTCTTTTTATGTTCGTCCTTTGATATTTTGTTGTAATCCCTTCATTCCAAACATACGAAAATCTGTGTTATCCGAGTTATTGATTATATGAATTACCTCGGATAAGCGGGATTCTACTGTATGTAAAATTTCGTTTATTACAGTGAAGCAAAAATTTTAGTGCAATGACGACTTTCTAGGCAAATATTGTGAATTGACTTTTATACAACATAAAATAAATAAATATAAACATTTTAAAATTTCAAAAACAAATATTTTTCATTTATTTAACAGCAAAAAAAAATATTAAATAAACAAAAATGGACTACCAGTGCAGATAGAAAAACTCTCACAATATTTACATGATTTGTATAGTATGAAATTAGCTGACTATTCAAATTAATTATACATATACATAACTAATAACAAAACAACTCTTTTAAAGTATCTAGGCCTATACTGCCCTAGTGTGTGGTGCTGAATGGTGAGTCCAATAAACACTTTTGTCCCATTTTATTCCTTCTCAAAGTCGTTAAAGATATATAAAGTATTTCAATATAATGAAATACTTTATAAATACCAAAAATATGAATAGGTCTAGAAATTATGATAGGTAGGTAGAGCTAGGGCGGTACACGAGGAGGTGCGTATGGCTGTCCACCATACCTCCGGTGATACGTTATCGTACATCATTACAATTATCTTATTCAAATATAGTTGACTATTCCAAATTCGAGAGATTTAAAATTTTTGGAATTAGCGAGTTGTTCGAAATAACAAATGGTAAATCAATGGTATGTGTAATGTAAGGAACTCGTGATATTGAATATTAGACAGGTTCGAATTGCCGAAGGTTTAAATATAAATAAGAACTATAATCCCCGAGCGGGTTCTGCGCCCAACCTACCAATTTATTTAACTGAGCGTTTTATTACAAATGCAAATAAATACTAGTAAAAATATATGAAATAATATTTCTGTTATTATTTTCACTAAAATCTGAAATCAACCTATTTGGCTTGATTGATTTTATTGAAAATATTAGGAAATGAAAATTATGAATAAGATTATATAAAAGAATATGTTAAATTAGAAATATATTGTCAACATTTAAATCTAATTCAATAAACTCGCAGAATGCATAACCACAGTTGTGAATAATTTAATCATCGAAAATACCATTTTAAAAACCAAAACATCGAATGAGGCAAAATATAACAGGTTCGTTTGTATAATAATTTATTATAATTCTGAATAAACGGACAGCATTTAAACGAACTATTTAGGCGTTCGACCAGTTGCTAACAATTTAAAATTATCACAATAGAAAACTGTAAGCACTCTGCATCTCTAGGTTTCATTATTCAATATTCAACGTGAAGGTTAGGCGTATTTTGGTTTTTATTTAATACAAGGGGGTTTCCCTCGTTTACGTCTTTTAGCCGGTACTATTTATCCATAAATCCTTGGGTTCATTTAAATATAATAAAATTTTAGGCCATTAAAAATACCAGTAATATTACAGGGGTTTCTTGGCTGCAAATCTAAAATAAAGCTTCAAATCAATAATGGCATCTACATATAAGTATAAAGAATAGATGTATTTTCAAAATGGTACAAGGTTAACAGTAATATTTGCCAGTCATATGAATTCAAATAGGGAAAAGTCCCATTTCAAATCGGTGGATTTTAAAATGATACTAAAAATACTGATATTAATAACTCAAAGTGGTAAAAATAAAAGTTTTAGTTTTTAATTAATATTTAATTTAGTATACGAGTTTCAATTGTAATCTTTTGAGATTTGCTTTGATTTCAAAGGTATATAGAGTAGTCTAATATAGGATGTACAATAGTTATTTGAGCTACACGGATGTAAAATCATCCGTTTTTTAACAAGGAAAAGAGTGTGAAATACGAGCAGTAAGACGAGATTTTTATCGATCCCCAATTGAAAAACGGATTTTACTTACAATTCTCTTTCACTTTCCTAAAAAACATAAAATTAATTAAAAATTCGTACCGTTACAACGATCTCTATCTGAACGGTTTACGGTTAGTTTTTGACTGTTATAACGGCCTGGATTAAATTGTACAGTTTTTTCTCAAAATGGCTCCGAAATTTTGACTTTGAAACAAATTTACTCGTTAATTATGACTTTCTTTTTTCACTAATGAAATATAATTTTGAAATCCTCACTAGTGCGATAAGTGAAGCATTATGAAACAGAAAACCCCAAAGCTAACCTTTCAATAAGAAAGTGCAAAAAAACTTGTTTTTTTTCTATTTGACAATGTCATATTAATTAATTAATAAATTAATAACAAATTTAGATATAACAAAGTTTTGATTTGCTGATTGGAATTTTTCATTACCTGATTTTGCAAAATAAAATGAATACGAGTAATAATGACAGTGATGATTGAATTCTAATTCAACAAAATACCAAATTATATACGGAAATTTTTAAGCCCGCCCTCTTGACGGTAATTTGAATCAAATAAATGATATTAAAAACGATTTTGGATTAATCAAAATAATGACCGGTGAATTCCAAGCTCTGTAAAATAACCCAATCACCGAATTATGGAATTTATTCAAAAGTACTCACTTGAACGGAAAGACTTCTGACAACAACATCCACGGGATGGGAATCATGCCAATGCTGGTGATGAAAGCGAGGGCAAAGAACATGATCATGGGGAAGACTCCATTCCCGGGAACTTCTTCTCTCACGTGTTTGTCAAACGAACTCCAATCGGAAGAGAAGGTCATGGATCCATAAATGCCAATTGAAATGCAGCAAAAAGCGGTTCCAGCAATGGAGTACAGAGATAATCTCCTTTTGCCCACAAATCGGACAATAACCATGCAAACAATGTTGGCTAGGAACTTGAGAAGTCCTACAATAACTGTGGCCCAGCTGGGATCAACGGGAGCTCCATAGGCTTGGAAGATCTGTACCAAATATGGCCTCATTCCTGCCATTCCACAGAATTGGGTAAAAGCAAAGAACATTGTCACGATAATCATTGGCTTTACAGTCCTCTTTCTCACCAATTCCTTCAAATGAGTAGCTAAATTTGGAGGCGGATGATCACAGTCCTCATTCTTCTTCTGACAAGGAGTGCATTTGTTGCTGAAAAGACTATATCTTTGCATTTCCTTAAACTCCTGTTCGACATTCTCTTTTGTCGTCCAGCCTCGAAGCCATTGAAGTGATTTCTGTGCTTCCTCCTTCCGTCCCCTCGCCAACAGCCAGAATGGAGTCTCAGGAATAAAGAAAATCGCAACCATCGTGAATATTGGAACCGATAAACAGACCAAAGCCATTGTTCTCCAAACAAAAACTGTTCCCAAGAGATAACCCATGAAATATCCAAAAGTAGCCATGACTCCAGCGCAACTCGTTAAGACTCCACGGATTCTAGGTTGAGATATCTCTCCAACATACGTCACAACAGGAGCTTCCATAAATCCAGATCCAAGACCCATCAAAATGGCAGCAATGTACATTTCCGTTACAGAACTCGCGAAATGTAACATCAGCCAGGCGATTATATGAGGAATGTTCAGTAGTATCATGGCGTTTCTTCGACCAAGAGGCTCTGTAACCTATTAAAATAAGAATATTTAATTTTAAAAAAGCCATAAAATTATAAGGGTAATTTGGATTAAGATTCATTTGAGAATTTTCATATTCTATTATAAAATAAATACAAATTTGTACTCGATCGACTTCAAACAATGATAATTAACAATAAGGTTGTAGTAATCCGTAGTTTTAAAACGTCATTGGCTGCAATTTTATTAATTGTTGTCACTGAATACTTGCAATATACATTGGTTCTAATATGATGAATATCTATTATTTTGCGCCGATATACGAAATTCGCAAAAGTTATTTTGCTAAAAAAATTATTGAAATCTAAAATAAAACGTATTAAATTTAATACAATAAAGAACCTAGATAACGATATATATGTAGTAGTATTCAATTGCTCGTATAATCTCATGTGTCCTAAGGTCTTCACAGGAAGGTTAAGACATTTTTACCTGGTAACAGTATAAATTTTAAGGTAAAAATGACCACGGGTTAGCCTTTGTGGATTTGAACAGAGCGTATCGACAAAAATTTTAACATGGACGAAATCAAGCACCGAGCTGTCTGCAATGGAGATCAAGAGTCCTGATATGACAAACGCGAGTCCACACAACGGCAGTGGCGGAGGCTGCTGTCCGGGATGCCGGTTTTGAAGAGATTCCCTATCCTTTGTATAGCCACTACTTTCTGTTTTCAAAATTAAAAAAGGACTTCAGGGGTCGGGTCCGTTTTGAAGAATTTCCAAAACAAGAGTTTGGAATACTTTTACGGCAGAACCAAGAACTTGATTAAGAAATGTACTACATACATTGTAATAGAGGTTATTTAGAAAAATAAAAAAGAATTACATCGATATCACTTATAGTTTACGAGATTATACGAGCAATTGAATACTACTACGTACATGTGTCCATTCCTCAATTCAAATCGGTTTAGAGTCTATTCCTTCTGAAACAAATTCAGACAATGACGTCACACAATTACAAATCAATTTACAAATCTGAACTTGAGCGTTGAGCGGCTTCAACTTAAAAGTAATATTTCGCTCCAAGTTTTAAAAAAGGTTGTTTCAGTTATTTGTATTTATTTCTTTGGTTTTATTGATTTCATTTATAGAATTTAAATTTGATGATACGTCAATGCAAATTTACAAAGTTTTTCCAATACAACAACTTAACGAATACCTAAATATTAAACAAAAAAGTTACAACTTATCTTAAGTTATTTGATATTTGATTCAAAATCTGACAAATTATTCATTTGAATTTAAATAATATACAATTACTTTTAATTGATCAGCATTTAGGAAGTGGCTAGACAATGTAAAGATATGATAAACTGAATAATTTTGCACTTAATCTTCAATCGTTGCTTTCGTGACAAGGGACTAATGACCCCATAAGATAATTGTTGCAATCTAGGTCGATTACATTCTTAATGATCTGTTAACAAAAACTGTGTAGTAACAGAAGATTTTGAGATTGTAATGAATGGAATTTATATCACGTTTCAAATTGCACGTGAACAAGTATTTATTAAAAGGAAGCGACCACTCAAATAATCAACACTGTAAAAATATCCAAAGTTTTATGCTATTGCAACATGTGAAATGATTACGAATTTGATAAGATGCTAGTTAAAAATACATAACTTAGTTAAGAGTTTCTTATATAAAAAGTTACAAAATGTGTAATAATGGTTTTTAAAAGTGTTTTCTGTTGTTATAGACAATTTTTTTATTAAAATCATAAACCTATTTTTTTCTTTAGATTTTTTCTTTTCTATTTTTTATAAATCATCGTATATAGTAAGATAAATAGGGACGATAAACTAATTAAAAAAGGAACTTTGTGCAATTCCGTATATCGAAAGTAGACTTTTTTAACGCAAATCGGTTCTGTTACTGTTTACTTTTCTGCACGGAGTGCTGAAATAATTCAAAATTTACAAGCAAATTGTGAACAATATAATGAAATTACATATTGTTGTCATAATCGAATCTCTACATATTATCAATGAAATATTTTAAGTTCAGAATTTCGTTATGAATTGTGGTTGCATAATTTAAAAAAAAACCACTGTGTCTTACTTGTCACCAATTTAATGAAATTAGATATTGTTATCATACCCAAATTTATTATTTAAATATGAAAATTTCGTTGTGAGTTGTTCCACAATTTGATAAAAACGTTGCCATTATTTTTATTAGTAATTATCAATTATCTGATATTTCTTTCAGAATTACACAAAATAACGTTCAATACACATGTGAAATTTCTATTTCACCACTTGTATCAAAATGTACTATTTCATATTTATCAAACTTCATTTTATAATGCCTCCAACTTTGTAAGCAAAACGGTCGAAAATAGTTATTTATACAACAAGATCGATAAGATAAGTAATTATTAAACACAAGGGTTGTTTTAAGCCACGAGCGAAGCGAGTGCATTAAAGAATGCTTATCGACAGAGTTTTATACAAAATTTTAATCATTTTTAAAATAAATTTACACAAAAATAAAAACAAATAATTGTTTTATTAAAAAGTTTGTTAAGCGGCTCTAAATTGAAAATTTAAAATACTTGCATCCGTTTCTTACTCACAGCCTAATATTTTGCATCTCTCTCTTACTCATAGCCGCAAGGCGTAGTTAAAAATTTCCAATAGGTGACTTTACAAAATCGTTAATACTGGCAAATTACAGGTAAGCCACGCCCTTCAAAACTGACGACCATATAAATTTAATGGATTTTTAGTGTTTGAAGTTTTTAAAATAATCATTTGTGGGTTTTTCATTATATTATGAGTTATTCTACTAAGTAGATTTTTTAATTTTATATATAATAGCTATTTTTCAAATAAAAATATCAATAATAGCAATTTTATTGAAGAAACACAGATGACCCCTATCAAAAATCGATTTTTTTTTAATTTCGCAATGCAATCTGCAGAATAATTTATACTGACTTCACTTAAATACATCTATAATTAATGATAATTATGATTTTTAAAGCTCGTTCCGTTTGTTGTTATTTTTAATAATTACTGACATTTTTATGGAAAAACGCATAAATCCTTATTTATTCAAATATTTAGTATCAAACTATATTTTATAACAAAATTAATATATTTTTAAAACCAAAAAGTGAAAAAGGAATACAATATCAACGACTTATATAAATTTACTTCCTTAAAAGCACGAAAAAATAGCATTTACTAACTAACAAAGAGAGTAAATTCAAAAAGTTGCAACGTTTATGAAGGAACTAACTACTTATTGCAAAATATAGCCTTACTTTCCTATAATTGAAATACTATTTATTAATAACTTACCCATCCTGAGAGTAGACTTCCTAATGGGGTGCAAATAAACCCAATGCTGCCAAACCAAGAGGCTTGCACTTCCGTAAAATGCAATCTGTTATCTGAGTCGATATTTTCAATTGTTCCCCTCAGAGCCGGAATGGCGATCGTTGGAAAAGCGCCCGCGAGACCCAGATCCAAGATCAGAAGATTTTTCGCCATGCTGGCTAGGATCTGAGGCAGATACATTCGCCATGTCGGAACCGGAACCATTGAATGTCCGCTCTTCTCGTTCATTTTGTTGATGTCAGCACTTCTGTTGACAAAACGAGCGAACAATGATGAGAATTGTGAATGAGTTTTTCCCTATTTTTTGCAAACTTAACAACAATCATAAAAATCTAATCTGATGATTTGTGAAACTATTGTTTAACGATTTCCAATTGTCATCAGATGGGCAGCAGCAGCATTCATTTATTAGCAATAGGCCAATTGCTGCAGCTTGACGGAATAAAAGTATTTCAATGTAGAACAGTAATAAACTCTTTTCCATACACCTATAAATATGGTGGTGATAACTTCTTTAAACAGCATTAATATAATTATATCAACAGGTCACGTGCCATTTCAATTAATGCAGTCTCTGATAAACTGATATACCTTGTCCATGACCGTCTGCTAAATGTGACGTAATACAATGCCTTGATATTGAATTTCTATATGATATGGCTGCTTAATTAGTTCCATCGTGAATATAATTATAATCAGTTTCAGATGCCATTTTCATTTAATCAGCTGCTTGAGCCTTATTTGTAAAATAGTAAAAAAAAACACTTGCTTATACAATATTTATTGTATTAATAGTGTACAGAACCATTTAGCTCCTCTATTGTTCTAAATTACAAACCACGATTTGATTCTATTTATGAAAAAGGAATTATCATGTTCATAAAGTGGAGATTTAAGTAAATACTAAATTCACACCATTGCTCAAATTTGATTCTTGTCAATCAAATATAAATGGCCTTGTCATTTGCCCGGTTATTCAAATAGAGAAATAAATGACAAATTCTATACGTATGTGTTATTCATTTAATTGAATAAAAACCAATTTATAAATTATTAGTATTGCATAATAGAACAATTCGTTTATATTTGCAATAAAATATAATTAAAAATTCTATTCTATTTTTATCATTATAAAAGTATATCTTTATTATTAGTTAAATTATTATTTAAATATTTAATTTTAATTTAAGTTTATAACCTATTTTTTAAATTATGTAAATTTATTTATTTTTCCCATAAAAGTTTAGTTATTTATACTATATTTTATTATTCTTTAAACATTTGTTGAGACTTTATCGGACAAATTTAACTCATCATTTTAAAAAACCGCATTATTTAAGAAAAAGCATGGCCCTGAAGAAGGCCAAATTTTATACAAATAAGTCAATTCCCATTTCATCATTGTGCCATTATTTTTAAATGTATTTGCGACCAGAAATTTCATAGTCCAATTCAAAATCAATCTTAGTAACCAACTAACTTCATTCCCAGAATTGACAGTTTGTGCACATTTGTTTACAATAAAATGTCGTTTTAAAAGGTCATTTAATTTTCAAATTAAAATTTTATTCTTAAAATACGATTGAAACAGAATGCTGCACATTTAACCTATATAAAATAATGACAGTTATCAGATTTTCAGGTAAACCTTCTTTTAATTTAAGTTTTAACAAAATTTAAAGCCATTGATTTGTGCAATAGCATTTGTGCCGCGTACAAAAAAATTCCTGCCAAAAATTTGCCTTTTCTTCTTCATGGCGATGCTTCATTGTTAATAATAACATAATATTTAAAATTTGAATTCATTAATCATCATTTTTCATATATTTTTGGTGAAAAAAAATAATAAGGTTCACAAGGGTGTATAATCGGTAGTTTTAGTTACTAAACGAGAATAGAAATTTGAGCCGAAAGCGAGTTTTGATGGTTTCAGAGCTATACAGTCGTCTTCAAAATAAACTAAAAACTCAAAATATTTAACTTAATCTCGGTCTTATGGACAGTGTCATTTATATTTAAAAATAATGCATTAAAATTTTAACATTTCAAGAAAAAGATTTTTTTCCCTAGTAAAAAAAGAAATAAATTACGAAACTTAAATCAATGTCAAAAAGCTAACTTTTCGATAGGAGATTGCAAAAATAATAACAAATTAATTACATCCTTTTAACAACTATAAAGTTAATTATACATAATTCATCTTGAATATTTTGATAATTCAATGAGCTTTAAAATTTTCAATAATTAAGTTTATTGACAGGTAAATAACCATACGCGTTTTATTGTAACAAAAAAGCATTTATTTATTGAATCAACAGTGACCCAAATGTTATTTTACTCAATATTTTTAATGTCAATATTTTTGGATACATTGACTTTGTTCACTTTTCTTTAGTAACAAGAATGGTTTGGATTTTATTAAAGAAACAAGTTTGAACTTTCTCATTTTTTAAAGCTGTTACCGATGACTTGCAAAAATTGTGTCTTTTCAGTTTAATAAACAATCACATGTTGTAACCAATTGGTATTTAATAACATATTGATAAAATTTAAACAGTAAAACACAAATAAACCGGATATATTTGTACAGTTGACGGTTTTTGCTACAGTTTAATTTAAATAAACCATTGAATTAAATTCGCAGTTTTACACGGCACAAAACACAGAATAAATAGTTCAAGTTCATTTGATATATTTTTATCTTTTCCACAATTTTATTCACGTTTTTATTTCAAAAGAACAAGAATTTTACCGATGACACCGTTAATAATCTCTAATATTGCAATAGTATCGCTTAAATGTTTCAAAATGGCACAAGTATCTGATAATAATCACAATGATGTTGCACAATTCTCATCATTAAACACTAATCTCATCAGAGAGCATCACTAAACAGAATGCCAAATATAATGACAAAATTGCCATTTATTGGCAATGATGAAACACTATTCACAATTATTTAAAATTTTAATTAAATTCACAAAAACACAATTTAAAAAATAAAACACTATAATCTGTTCCACAAAAAATAATACCTTTTTTTAAATCACTTCACTAAAATCCTCCAGGTTTACTTGGAAACTGTTTGTAATTAATCAATTTTGCCAAATGATTGGCAATTGCGGATGAATGGGGAACGCTTGTTGCAGATTGAAGAGCCAGCAACCAACAGCCCAGCCCGGATCTACGAGGCTCAGTTCTACAATGCGATAGTTTATTATTGAAAGGCTTTTCAAAGCCCAACTCTTCCACCACCCATTGCAAATATTATGCGATTACTATTGGAAACAACAAACATCCACACCAGAGACTCTCCGGGTCTCTCAGGTGTTCTGTTACAACTCCGTCACCAATACGAGCAAATGGAAATATTCGGCTCTATTTGAATTTAATTTCACGTGAATTAAAATTAGACACACGATTTGTTAGTACCTGAGTTTTTTGCTACCTTTTCAATCAAAGAGGTCAAATTGAATGATAGATTAGAAAAAGGAGGACTATCCGGTTTTTACTATAATTTGTATATATCCAAAAATAAACATCAGTCAACTAATAAATCAAATCTTATTTTATATTTTAGAATTGACATTCCATCTAAAATTTCTTATTACAAATCGTTTTTGTTCCGAATATATTTGTGCACTCGCCTTTCTCTACGAAGAAATAAAGTGTTACTATTTGAATTTAAACTCATTTTAATACCTCTTTTGAGAAATGATATTGTATTTCGTTTTGTAATTAAATTAACATGTTTTTGAATTCCAATATCAGAAAGAGAGTTTTGAAGATTTGTTTGAATTATGTAATTGCATAAAGTAACGTAAAGTCATAATCTGCGAACAAATTTCATGCCATGTCAAAAAAGGAATATCTTATAATAAAATCACTTTTTTATCCAGGCTTTGCCATTCGACCGATGTAATAGTTATTTATACAACAAGGTCGATAAGATAAGTCATTATTAAACACAAGGGTTGTTTTAAGCCACGAGCGTAACGAGTTCCTTAAAGAAGGCCCGAGTGTTTAATAATGCCGTGTTTTATACAAAATTTTATGCATTTTTTAAATAATGTTTACACAAAAATGAAAAAAAAAATCGTTTTATTAAAATGTAGTTAAAAATTTAAAATATTTTCCATCCCTCTCTTACTCGTACCCGCAAGTCGTGGTTCGAAAATTTCCGATAGGTGATTTATTTTGATAAAAATCGTTAATACTGGCAAATCACAGGTAAGCCACGCCCATCGAAACTGACGACCTTATAAATTTTATGGATTTTTTTTCACGAAGGTCACACTTTAATAATTAAAAAATACACTAGTGCTTTAAAGAATTCTTTAAAGCACTTATGCTATAATAACGACTTTGACAGAACAAATTTGAGTGACATAATATAAATTTTAAGCAACAAAAATGCATAAAGTATTTGAAAAGGCTGTAGTCCTCGTTCGATACAATCACGATATTATTTTTGATTTGAATATTACATTGGTTTTTGTTTGAATTGACTTATTTCTATAAATTCTGTTTGGTCTTGTATGTGATTAATTTTAATTCTTCTTTAGCCCGTATTTTATACTTTTGAACCAAAGTTTTTATTCAGTATTAATTTTTTTAACTGAACTCCTTCATCACAACAGTAATAAAATTCTGGCTACAATAGCTGAGTTTAATAGAATAAATGAGTAAACCGAATTTAAAAACATCAAAATCCGTTTTATAAAATAAAATCAAATTATTATTAAAGATACATATATTATTCCTTGATCTTATATAAGTATGTATGTTAACCCTAAAAGGGAATTTTTATGATGGTTGTTCCAATGAATTGGAGGCTTCTTATCTTTTTTCTTTTCTTTTTAAAGTACACACGATTATCTCTAAGCAGATCATCTCAATTTAGCATGAGTATTAACATTATCAATCTATTGATAATTAAAGATAACCACATCTACTTTCTGTCTGATTGTATTTTGACAATAGTTTTGATAAACGACATTTAAAGTTTAAGTACTTAAATGAGTCATAAAGTGGTATTCATTATACATTATAATTTGTCTCGCCCGAATATTTTTTGGAATGTGATCTCAATTCGATCAAAATAAGATGTGGGTTCTCTCCATAGAAAGTGATTGCCTTTCCAATAACCTTGAAAATTAAATATGTAAGTAATTAAATGTTATTTTTTCAATACAAATGGAATTGGAATCGTTTGTAAATTTTTTATATATTTATGTGTTTTTATTTTAATTTAAACACAATATTAAATTTTTATTCATAATCGTTTCATGAGAAATTTTTGTCGAAAATTGATATTTAAAATAGCTCTTCTCATAATATTTGAAATCTGTTATTCTTTATCTCTTTCCTATCTACTATGTAATCAGTTTTCAAGAAATTTTTATCAAACTTATTATAAGATAAATGTTTCCTGATTTTGTCAAGAGCACAAAATGGAATTAACAAATATTACAATTCCGGGAAATGAAATCGCAATATTTACGTATTGTCGAGACAATGTTTACATTCTACCATTGTTTTAAATATATTCGTTCTACGTCTTAAAGGCTGAACTTGTTGTAATTAAGATGTAAATTGAAATATACTTAATTTTATTTTATGCCCAAGGATCAATTGAATTAATAATAATTAAAACTACTATTTTTTAAATATATACTTTGAGATGTTATTTTGTTATAAATTCAATATTTTCAAAAATAATTTCAAGATTTTTAAATTTGATAATACCATAAATAAAGCAATTAAATATTTCAAAATCACTGCTCCTTAATTGGTAATATTTACAGAATCTAAATGGCTGATCATTATATGTGCAATCGCAAATAAAAATTCACACACTGCTGGTCCTAAGGGTCGCTTAATTAGATCACCCCTAACTTTGATATTTTATTATTCTAAGAAGAGATTCAACATTTTTTAAGATAAGTTAATTAACCCCTTAAACCAAAAAAAATTGTCACGGTCTGTAATAATATATTGGAATAATTTTACATTCTGGAATTATAATTTTTACATAAACTAAGTACAACTATACCATAAATCAATCTCTTCAAATGAAATTTTTCTGATAACTGGTATTATTTAATTAAGGATGCTTATAAAATATTCTAAACAGTATTTTAAAGATACAATTGCAATTAGAAAATCAAATAAGCTTGAGGTCTTTTTATAAGACAACGCATGGGCCTATTTCGAAGGTAAATTGACCCGAAGCACGACCAAAGGGATACCTAAATGTAACTACAGCAGATTTGAAGAAAAAAAACGCAAAGTTTATGCCAGATTAGTTTTCTATTTATAATTTTAGTTATTTAATAACTTTAATCATTAAAAACTAAAAATGTCTCAAATATTTATTTCAAAATTTCGTATTTGGACCTTCCATTTGACAACGCTTCAGTTATGTTCTACCTTTGTACTATTATACCAACCTGTGTACCCATATTTATCGCACCCATTTTCGTTGTGGTTTCTCATGACCGCGATTAATCAAAGATTAAAATGACATAATATTGTAGTTATTTATATATAATACATTTAATAGTTTTTTATACAATAAGGTCGATAAGATAAGACATTATTAAACACAAGGGTTGTTTTAAGCCACGAGCGTAGCGTGTGCCTCAAAGAAAGCCCGAGTGTTTAATAATTTATTCTAATGAGGTGATCCCACACTTTGACCTAAAGATCTATTGTGCTCCCGTGTTTAATATTGCTTATCGACTGTGTTTTATACAAAATTTTATGCATTTTAAAATAAATTAACAGCAAAATTAAAAAAGAACATTTGATGTCTTAAAATCAAATTTAATTTTTTTGTCTCATATTGTTTTCCTTTTCTAATTTTAAGAGAATATGGAGAATGCAATATCTTGCTTCTTTTACTTTCACATATCAAATATTATCCGGATGGTTTACATTTAAAAGGAGCGAAAATAGTTTATTTAGTACTAATTTAAATTTAAACCATTTGATAAAACAGTCAAAAACACACACATACATCCGCAAATTCAGTTAAACCCTACAAAACAAAACTAACGTACATATAAATTTGATCGATTTCTTCCACGGAGGTCACACTTTAATAATAAAGAAAAAGCACTACTTTTTTAAAGAATCCTTTAAAGCACTAGTGCCATAAAAACGACTTTCACAGAACAAATTTTAGTGTCTTATTATCGATTTTATGTAACTAAAATGCATAAAAATATTTAAATTCCAATTTTACTTTTACTGTCAAAATACTTTTTTTAAAATAAACTAAAATTTGTAATCGTTTGAAATCCTTTTAATTATATTCGTAACAGGTTTGTCACAATCAAAATATTAATTTCCTAATCAAAATAATATTTTTTTCAATAACCAATTTAATAACCAGTATTATATAAAACTAAAGAATAAACGGTGTCGTTAATTACCAATCCCACACCATTTAACAGTAAACTTATCCACAAGCCATAAGAATATTCTCTTAACTAATAGCAAATAAATGACAGGTCAATAATTTATTACCGATTAAATTTACAATCACCATTTCTTTGCAATTAATTGCACAATTTATCAATTCTCTCCGCTGGAAGTAACCAGTTGTTCCAGAATTTATTCCCTTCTTCATGCCTTTAATATTCTTGGCACTTGTTGGAGCCAGTTTCCGAATGAATAATACCCATCGATTAACTGAAATAAGTCCAATCCAACCAAAACCAGTAAAATCAATTGTAAAATATTTTATTAAAACATTGTACATAAAAAATTCTCTAACCAGGTAACTACATGTTGTCTAAAACTAGAAGAGAGTAGAGAAAGAATGGAAATAGGAACCCGTATTACAACAGTTCGACGTCTTCCAAGTTGTGTTCTCCTTTTTGGATGTTTCCAATCTTTGATATGTTGATATTAGTGATGGGTTGAGTCGCAAAATGTTGTTCAATCTCTTCAAGAGTTCTATTCTCAGTCTCGGGCAATAGAAAGAACAAAAAGACAAAGCCACAAGCCCCAATAGCGGCATACAACCAAATAACTCCGAACAAATTGAGGAGATTTTCCAAAGACAGATAAGTCTTTGTCGCCATGAACACAATCAGGTAATTGATGGTAACTGAAACACCACTCGTTATTGCTCTGGCATTAATTGGCAGTAGTTCGGAAAGAAGCATCCAAGGAATTGGAGCCATTCCTAAACTGGTTAAAAATGCTAAACAAAAGAAAACAACCAAAGGAAAGAGTCCTTCGTTAGAAGACCCGTTTTCAGTCTTGACAAAACCATCAGTGGACCTAAGATCATGAGGTAAAGTAAAATAGGCATAAAGACCAATGCTTAAACAGCAAACTGAAACCCCGAAACAAGAAATTAAAGACAATCTTCTCTTCCCAACAAATCGAACTGTCGCCATTATCGTCAAATTGGCAGCCAGTTTCAAAAGTCCTACAATTACGATCGCATCTTTCGCGTTCATTGGCACCTGATAAGCGGTTAAAATTTGCACTAAATACGGTCTAATGGCAGCCAAACCACTCAATTGTGTAAAAACAAGGAACATTGTCACAATAAAAAATGGCTTCAAATTTTTCATCTCCACGAAATTTCGAATTTTTGTAGAATACTTTTTATGGTCACATTTTTGGTCGAGACATAATTTACACTTTTTCGCATTTCCACAATATCTCTGCATTTCTTTAAACTCTTCTTCTATTGCATCAGCTGGTACCCAGCCCCGGAGCCACATTAACGACTTTTGAGCCTTTTCCACCTTTCCTCGCACCAACAACCATAGTGGAGTTTCAGGTACAAAAAAGATTACAATTATTGTCAAAACTGGAACCGAGAAGCAAATAAGAGCCACCGTTCTCCAATATAGAGCCGAACCTAAAGAGTAAACCATAGTGTAGCCAATCGTTACAGCAACACCTGAAAATAAATATTTAGTTATAAAAGGAATAAAACAAGAATAACTAAATATTACCAGTCGTCGCCGTTAAAATTCCCCTCATCGATGGTTGACTGAAAAGAAAGAAATTTTTAAAAATTAGTTAAATATTTTAAAGTGTAATGATATTATTAATTTTGAATATTGAAACTTAAATTTCGAATGGTATATTATTATTCAATTTGACTAAATTTACTTTTTAATTGAAATATTTATAAAAATTTCATAAAGAAAAATTTATAATAAATGTAGGATTGGTGGTATGATTGTTGAAGAGGAGTCCCCGGAGAGAGACGGATAGTTTGAGGTTAGATTGAGATTGACGATGAAAGAAGCGCGAAGTGGATTTTGTGTAATCTCTATAATTTTCATGAATAAATAATGAATTTATCTTTAAAACAGATGTTTATTATTCCATGCATAAATGAAGATATAAATTCAAAATAAATCTCATGAACTAAACTATCTTAGTGAGAATAAAAACGGATACCTTTTCAATGAAATATTTCTATACCCGTTCGGTAAACTAAATATTTGGTAAAATAAATAGTTATGGTGTTAACACCTATTTAAATATTTCAGTTTTTGTGATTTAGAAAGAATATCACGAAATAGATCAATTAATTATAATTATTTTTAAATCAAAGAAATATTCTTCGATAATGAAACTGTTTTTTTATTTTAAAGAACTTTAAGACAACTGATTTGAATAAATTAATTCTATTTTAAGCATTTGAAGTTTTTATAAATAGATATGTAAGTTTCGATATAACACATTGAAAAATTTTTAATAGACAGCTGGTATCTTTAACAAAAATGAATTGAATATCATTAAATAAATAAAAAATAATGGTTTTATTTATTCTCGCCAGAAATATTGTATTGAGCTCCAATAAATTGGCTATAAATGTTTATTATATCGAAATATAAAATGAGTGTCTTCAAAAATTGTAATATTTAACACCTTGATTTATTATTTATTTGAATATTTGGCAAAATTAAATAAATTCTTAAAATAAATATATTTTATTTCAATTTAATTAATTTTCAGTTATTATGATTTTTAATTTGACACCACAAATTTTGTGTAAAAAATACAACAAAGAACAACAAAAATATAACAGAAAATTCAAGTAGCTGCTAATTAAAAACAATAAAAAATCATAATATCATTGAATAGCTAATATTGATTAAACTAATGATAATAATCGTTAATATTTACCAAATCTCTCCAATATAAGTGACCACTGGAGTTTCCATAATACCAACCCCAAGGCCCAGAATAATTCCCGCTGCATACATCTCGGTTACAGAGCTGGCGAAATACAGCATCAGCCAGGCAATGAGATGAGGAATATTGACCAAGAGCATGGCATTTTTTCTTCCCATGTAATCTGTGATCCATCCACTTAAGATGCAGCCCAGAGGTTGACAAATAAAGATGATACTTCCAAACCAAGACGCTTGTTCCTCATTAAAATGGAGTCTTTCGTTGGGATTTTTGTGCTTCTCTAGAGACAGGTCTGCGATGGCAATCGTTGGAAATCCGAGAGAAAGTCCAATGTCCACTAGAATCAAACTTTTAGCCACACAGGCCAAAATTTGAGGAAGTATTTTCCGGAATTCACTTATTTTATCTGAAGAATCCAATTCAGAAAAATCAGAATCCTTATCCTTTGAGATTCGAACCATTTTGGAGGCTTCCAAAAATTCTAAAACGAGAAACAACTGATTAAATTGCGAAATGGGTTTCCTCAATGAATATTCACCTTTGTATGCTAATTGAAAAAATCAGACTTTCGAATTCACCTTCACTGAATCTGTATTCGAACACATATTTGTTTTATTTTTTTAAAACATTCTCAAGTTCAAAAATTATCTAACAAATTCTTATTGGTCTAAAGAACAAATTGCGCTCATTATTATTTGCAATTATTTTCCATATTTTTAAATGACACTTTTAAAGTTGACCCAATTGTGATTTATTGCTTTTTATTGAGTCTATTTTGATTCACAATACATTCAAATTATTAAAATTTCACTTAGAAATTGCGAATTGAATTGCCCCACAAAAAAACCATTACAAAAACACGAAAGTGGCAACCAGTTGTCAGTTTGACAGTTAATTGTTTACATCGCGTTTTTTGGTCGTTTATTGAATTTTTGGAAAATTATTTTAAAACAGTTGATATTTCTTAAATAACTAAAGCAAATTCTGTTTTCACCTTAAATTTCGATTGTGAGCAATTATATTTATCCTGTGTTGTGTGTGGTTTTCTTGGTTTTTATGGGTTATGCAAAAATGATAACATGCTTTTTATGTTGTGGGCTTATATTTCAGTGTTGTGTAACTGATATCTCTTAATTTTAATCTCTAACTGATAGAAGAACTCAATCAGAAACCAAGTTGTTCAAAGAAAGGAGTATTAATCTTAATATCTTAGTATTTTATTCGGGACAAACCCAACGATGAGAACAAAGAAAAATATTTGATTAGATTTTTTCATTAAAATAGAATTTACTTTATTATCTTCTTAATTGATTTTGCTTCAAATGAACATAATTAAAAGTATGAAAAATACAAGTGAAAGTTCAGTGAGCATGATTAAAATTAATATTGATTTACGCAACAATTTTAATTAATGAATTCACACTAAATAGAGGGTTCGTATTTGGTAATTAATTTGCTCTGAGAGTAATATTATTGTAAAACGCTATTGTGTTTTCATTTTCGGTTGGAAGATTTTCCTCGCCTTGACCCAGTCCTAATCAGTTAGATTTTCCAAGTAAACTCATCAACCTGGAATAAAAAAATTGTATTTTTAATGCAACCGGTTTCTGGTTTGAGTTCTTCTGAATGTAGAGTTTGTGTCTGTTTCCATTGATGAATATCATACGACGGAAATGTAGTCACAAACAGCACTAATCTTATTAACTACACGCTTGATATTGTAGTTCTTTGTGATTGTTTATTGTCAACTAAACAGCTGTGTGGACAGAGATCGTTGACTGTTTGTTGTAAGTGGTGGTGCATTCAAAGTTAAATTATATCAAAAATATATACCAGAACATATTTTCTCAAATAAAAGTTATAGGATAACCATTTTCCAAATCCTATTTCAAATATATAGTTTACAAAACTATATTGAAAAAACATTTTCAAATTATTGTAAAACTTTGTTGCATTAAGAGATTATCAAGTTATGGGGTTTATGGAACTGTGTAAAAATATTGGTGAAGTACATACAATATCAATATTAAGTTACAATTGTAATTATTGTATTTGAAATATTTAGATCGGAGTAATTAGTGTACATTTTCTATCTTTAATTATATTAAAACCGTCTTTTGTATCTTCTTTTTTTAAATGAATTCAATAAAGATATTTGTGCTACAAGGGTGTTAAAAATGATTAAAAAACCGGTAAAAAAGAGTTTTGTTTTTAGAAATTGCAGTTATTATAATCAGCTTTGAAGTTCACAAAAGGAGTGAAAACATTTTTCACAAAAATAGTGCTTTGAGTAAAAGTTTGTTTGCACAACGAAGGAGTTTTACTGTCGATTCTTCCAAATTTTACTTAAATGTTTAAATATGTAAATATATTCAAACATTTCGTATTTAATCCATTTTAATTCATTTCTGTTCCAGTATTTTAGATTGTATGATAATTTTTGCTTACATTGGAGTTGGGGAACGCTATTAAATGAAATCAAATGAAGAAATATAGTTTGGTATAATAAACAAATCCATAAATATGTGAAAAATGATTAGTCTTATGACTTTAAAAACAGAAAAAAAAAACTTTTCCAGTGAAAAAAGAATTATTTTTTCACTTTTTTTCACGTACTAAGATGATGAAAAAGTGAGACACTTCATATATGGAATTGCAAAAAAGTCTTTAAACAAATATTACTCATATTAAAAAAAAACTTCAATTCCCACACATTTCTTACATAAATAATTATTATATAATAGTATTTTTTTTTAAATAATGGAAAAAGTATCGAAATTTGTATTAATTATTTTTAAAAAATTAATTTAAAATTATTTTAGTAATTTATAATATTCGATTCATTTCAATAATTTGCTTTGCATACATATTTTCTTATTTCGAATGTAGTTTAAATTTGCACACTAAATGGTTAGACAAATATTAAATTCGATTTTTTCCAATTTTTACATTTAATTATAATTTATATTTGTCTGTTGCTTTCTTTTCATAAAATGAAATTTAACCAGAAAAATTTAATTTCCGTCCACCCTGTAATTGGTAGTACAATTTATTGAATAAAGTATGTCACACTTAAATGCTACTTTAACAAGTAAGTCAAATGGAAAAACATGAAACTTGACTGAAACAGTCAATTCTCAATGGGAATTGTTGGGAATGCCAAATTTGAATAAACAGAAACTGACGATCTAATTTAAACGTCTGTATCGTAATTGGTATATATTTAGTGATGTCGGGAAGGACTAGTTCTTACCCAATTGTGCTGCCACCGTCCCAACAATAATATCTCTGTCCAAACAGTGAATTATTAAAACTATTGTTATAACAAAAAAACTCTGTACAAGGTGTTTAAAACAGAATTTGCAAAGTGCGGAATAAGAGAAAAATTGCATTTTAATTTACGATCATCCGGAATAAAGTTAAAAAGTTGTGGGTGTAACTGCAGTTGACTAACAGTCAGTGATGGCCATTTACTTTACATCAAAGTCAAGACTGTAAGCATTAGAACGTATAAGTGAATTAAATGTTAACTATGACAATATTTGTACCTATATTGTGGTTGTGGACAGTGAACCAGAGAGAGGGGAAATTGTTTTATTAGTGACAATGACCATGGGGAGAAGTTGCTAAAATTGAGCGAATAATCCAATTAAGAATTAAACCATATTCAAATGTCAACTGTGCCAATTTTAGGGAGGACGTTTAGTTGTAGTTATTGTATAATAGACAAAGATCCGGTTGCCTACAATTAAATCAAGTCAATGGTCTTGAAACCGTTATCAAGAAGTTGTTATTAATTAAACAGAAATATTAATAAATAAAAATAGAAATAATAATTCAATAATACTGCGCCTCTCGTAATTTCTACGTTTTCCTCTCTGTTGATATCCTTTCATGGCCACAATTTTCTTTTACTTTTTTTATAAATTAATATTTACTTCTCCATTGGAAACCCGATTGCGTTATCATAATTGACTCATTGCGGATCTCTATTCGGATTACTATTCCAGAATCACAAAAGCGGTCAATTTGTACCCACTTACCAACAAATGGCTGTCAATGAAACGAACCGTTTACACCACCAGCAGTGTGGTGAAACTGCAGCAGCAGCAGTACTCCTCGAATCTGAACCAGCCCTTGAAGCAGCCTCCTGGTTCAGATCAACAGCAGCAGCAGCAACAGGGAGAGGACAAGAGGGGCAATAAGTCGGGCGGTGGCCGATTTAAAGGTAAAATTCACAAAATTAGAAAGGTGCCCAAAGAGTGGTGGACCTCCGCTGGGGCTGGTTGGACAATTTTGTCAGTATTGGATTGGTGGTTATTGGTAGCAGGTGGCTGGTTGTCCTGGCAAGGCGTCATTCTCCGGTGGACTCCGCTCGGCATCTGTCTCGCAGCGGCCATTCAATGGCATCTGCACAACAGGGAACTAGACAGAAAAGGGCTCCCCAGAACGGCTACTAAATGGCAGGTTTGTCAATGATTTAGAATTAATCATTTTCATTCTGAAAAATAATTGAAATGTATTTTTTATAACAGTTTGTCTATTATCAGATATTCATAAATACAAATATAATAACTAACATATGTAGATAATTAAACTTACTATCTTTGTGTATTTAAATAAAAAGATAAGTTTAATTAATATAAGTTAGTTATTTGTATAATATTGATAATGTGTTTATAGACAAACTGTTATATAGAAATTTCTTGTTTTGCTATTTTCTTTAAAAATTACAAAAAAATTGGTCAAAAAAAGATACAATTGGGGCTTGCCGTCCCGACTTCTGTCCTGTTTAAATTTCATAAAAACACAAGACGTAATGATTCTTTCGTTAAGTCTTATTTATGAAGACGTAAAGTTCGAACGGCGAGTTCCAAATATTAAAGCATCATCATGATGAAGAAACGACAAATTTGGTTAAATCTCAAATTTAAAGAAGGTTCACTAGAAAATCCCTTTAAGGCGACATTTTGTTGTAAACAAAAGTGTATAGATTGTCAATTCTGCGAATGAATCAGATTGGCTATTAAGATTGATTTTCAATTGGACTATGAAATTTGTATAAAATTTCCGGTCTTATTTAAAAATAATGTACAACACGAAGAAAAGATGAAATTTGACTGATTTCTCTAAAATTTTAATTTGTTTTTTTTTTTCATGGTAATGCTTTATTATACTAACTGAATATCATTGTTATGGTTTTAGATTTAGTAATTAACTACAAATTCAATAACTTCGACAAGAAATAATAATTTCAACCCAATTCTTAATTTACCAAAATGGCCAAAGTAATATTACGAAAGAGTCTAAATCTCTGTAAACAAATTTTAATCCAAATAAAACCAGATAGTTTCACCATACTTTTATTAATCACTGAAATTTTCCTTTAAAGAAACGCAATTGATATTTAGCTCATTGGACTTTAGATTAACTAAAGTTGATCCAATTACATTGACCGATTTTTGAAGTATTTCGTGTTATTGGTATTTCCCAACCACATTAACATTTCTTTTTATTCTTTAAACTCTTCTCAATATTTGCAAATTTTTAGAAATTTTTTACAAATTTTTAATAAAATCATTCTAAACGATACTCATAATTGAATAAAAAAAAGAGTATTATATTAAAAATTCATACAGAATAACCAATATGCATTACGTATTTCATGAATATTTTACTTTCGCAAAATCAATATATAAATCTTATCAGCAACTTTTTATTTGTCATTTTATTCAATCCGCTTCATTTCAATCGATTAAGCGTACTTTTTGTAAACAATGTTAGTCATTCCTTTCCTTCTCCAGATGTTCGTCCCCATTTGTGATTTCGAGATACTTGATGTCTATTTAACAACATAACTTGTTTTGTATGACTTTTTAAAATGAATAGGTCAAGATTAGCCATTCATACAAATATTCTTAAGGGGAAAACCTTTTTGATTAGATTATAGGGTTATAGTTTAAATTAGTTATTATGCGTTTTAATAACAACTCTTTTAAAATTGTACTGTTCATCAATTGATTGTTTATATAAAATTATATGTTTTTAAAAACATTACTCTTTTTAAAGTGAGTCATTTAAGACGACGCAATTATAAGACTAAAAACAGATTCGCTAAATAAAAAAGTTAGACATAAATAAATTTAATTTAAAGTTAAAAATATAAATGTTTCATATTTTCTGTTGGTTTAACATTTCTTCCGAAGTTTAAAACAATTTATATAAATTTGATATAAATATTGTGCTTCGCAAATCCAACTTCCTCGAAAGAAATTATACTATATATTAACTTCTAGGAATAATTGCCAATTTAATTAACCTAATAAAATCCATTAATTGAAATCAATAATGATTGGATATTTTGTGATTAACTTTGCAATTTAGAATGGAATTTTCACAATGGAATTCTTTTGAAAACCCGATCGAAATCCTTTTATTTCAGACCAGTGTATATTGTTCCTTACCTCTAAGACTGTTCAGCAGAGGCTGGGGTTGGATGGCGGATCTCCGAGTGCCGATTCCATTGCGTCCCGTTGTCTACGGAACCTACTCAAGATCATTCGGAGTGAATTTGACTGAAGCTCAGGACCAGGAGTTAAAGTAGGTTTTTAGACATTAATAATTATTCCACTTAAATTTGCACTCTTAAATTTAATGAAATAGTTTGGAACACAGTTGGACTTGACTGGTAATTCAAGATTGGACCGCAAAAAGATGAAAATTTGGATAAAATTAATGAAAGATTTATTTGAAAAAGAAATTGGGTTTACGATCAAATTGCCGCTTTTTTGCAATATTACTCTGTCGCATTTTACTCTCTTTCTTGCTACTCGCTTCTGTCTGCGTCCCGCCAATTAACCGCTTCGGGATAGCCAAGCAATTTGATCAATTGACCGTCGTTTATTGTACTGGATTAACTGGTGGTGGTGCTTCATTTAACCTAAATTACCATGATTTGACACTTTTCCGCTAATACTCCCTCTCTGTGTGTCTGTGTGATCATTGTCCAGGAACTATCGCAGTATTTCCGAGTTTTTCACCCGGTCTTTGAAGCCCGACTGCCGTACCATTGACAGCAGCTGTATAGTGTCGCCCGCAGATGGAAAAGTGCTCTACTTCGGCCTGGCCAATAACGCCCATATTGAGCAGGTCAAGGGCGTTTCCTACAGTCTCGAATCCTTCATCGGCGAGTCGCCCAAACTCAGCTTCAATTCCGTGACCGCGGCGGGCCGTGATAATAACAACAACGATATGCAAATCGCGACGACCAATGATCAGCAATTGTCGGAGGCGAAAAAGCATCACAACTACGTCGATTCCATTAAGAAGAACAAGTCTGATTTGGAGACGGCTCTATACCAATGTGTCATTTACTTAGCGCCCGGAGATTACCACCGATTCCATTCGCCGACCACGTGGAAACCCCAGGTCAGGCGACACTTTGCCGGTGAACTGCTGTCTGTCAGCCCTAGAATAGCCCAATGGCTGCCCGGATTATTCTGCCTCAACGAGAGGGCTCTATACATGGGCGAGTGGGAGCATGGATTCTTTAGTTTAACTGCCGTAGGTGAGTGAAAAGATATAGTTTGAAGTTAATGGTAAAATTACAGTAAATTTGGAAATATATACTTTTTATCCTATTTAAAGGATAATAAATATTTCAATCGCACAAATGTGCAGCCCAGGGTTATAGACATTGAAGGGGAAGTTGGTCTATTGCATTTCTCGGCATCTTATTGGATCCTACTTTGGCGTTATCTTCCTTAACGGTATTTGCTGATACCGTTTCAAATTTTAAACCGTCATTGTGCCGTTAATACTTGCTCTATTTTAAGTTTGAAAAGTGCATAAAATAGCCAGTACAACAAAGATTCCATAGACATGCAATTTCATTATCTAATCATAACAATTAATTGGGAAATTTGATTTTTAAAATGGGGGCGGTTCGTTCACAAGCAGTAAATTTCGGTGTGACCAGCTCATAAGAATCAAAATCAATTCAACGTATATTGAATTAATAGAAATTCTACAAAAATAACTATTTATGAGCTTAAAGTGTCTTGTATAATTTTACTGGAAAGCCATTATTTCTTAAAAAAAGAAGCATAATTTCTAATTAGTTTTAAAATAACCCCCTATCTATAAATATCTTTCAAAAACATTAATTTTACACCATTGCATTGAACATGGAAAATCCAATTAAAACCACCCTAAAAAGGAAAAAGAAAGTAAATGTTCTGTGTGGAAACCACCCCCTAGAAAGGTACTATTTTGGAAGTAGACAGGATAAAATCACGTGTTTAGCACGAACATGGAGTATATTTTTAGCCCACACTTGGCGGAATCGTACGACTTTTTTGCAATTTCTTCAATTAACCGAAACACGATTCGTTTGAGTAAAAAAAAAACACACAACGAATGACCAACAATTTAAATTCTCATTCAATTGGTCGTATATTATTATTAATGCGAACAATACAAACGCTGGAAATGTTGAGATGAGGAGATCCGTAACGTCACAAAAATCAGTTGGTGGCATGATGAGTGTCCCGTATTGTAGGGAGGGTTTAGCGATAAGAAGATCATTGGTTCCGTGATGATTGTAATGAATCCGGGTTAATCATAGCTTGGTCAAACAGCTGCGGGGTTAAAAGTGAGGTGGGTGAGAGGGGGAGAGAAGATAGATAGATAGATGACAACTAAAACAATTCCACAGCACAATTAATTCCTCTCCTATAAATGATAACGATTTGTTTGGATTCAACTAATATTGGATTTTTTTCCATCTTTATTTTTGGTAATTGATAAGACAGTCTATTAACATAAGCGATACTCACAATTTCTCACGACCTCTCACCCGGAACCCACACTACAGTTTGTTTGATCTTATTTATAAAATTAAACCAAATACAACTTGTTTCCATAGCCAATATTAGTAATTCGTTTTAAAACTAGTTTAATGCTTCAAGATTGGAATCGTAATTCAGTTCTTATTTAATAATTTTATGGAGTCATTCACCCTAAATTTGATGAAGACGATATTGTCGTCTATCCCGCTTTGACTTATAAGAGCAAATTCCATAATTGCGTTTAATTACATTCAAATACTGAATAAATAGCTTTAACTTTATAATGAAACGATTATATAATCATAATTGTTACTTACGTGGGAAAAAATGATCGATAATTAAACACGAGTAAAGTTCGAGTGTTCCATGTAGTATTTACAAAATTTTATACAATTCGCTTATTTATTTGCTACTTATTCACGAAATATGAAGTACAGTACTAAATTATGATCTAAACTCATAGAATTAAAGATAGTCTCCCAAGTGAATAGAACTTTCGATCTTGATTTTTCGATATTCCACGGATATAGAGTACAATGCAGTAATATTCAATTGATATCACTAATCATTTAAACCACTTTTACAATCCATAACCAATATTTAAGACAATTTTTCTTTTGGGCATTTATTGAGTAAAAATGAAGTTGCAAAAAATAGAAATATATTTCCATCCGAGCTTTTTAGATCTAAAGTTATAATTTTTAGTAATATTAATACAAGGTACTAATTTTGTATATTTACGGTTTTTAGAAAAATAATTTCCAGTTTTCTTTTTCAAATATGTTTGTAAATGGAAATTTCATACAAATTTCATTATCCAATTCCAAATCAATCGAATGGCCAGTTTACACCAAAACTTTATGACCTTCTATAATATTCTTGTTTGTTGAGGCCGAAAACAGGTTTTTGCGAATAATGTCATTTTCAATATAATAAATATATCGAACTGCATGTCTATGGAAAGAGGAACTTATTTTGAAATGAATGGCATTTTTAAAATTCTTATAAAGTTATTATTAACGCTGTTATTTAGGTTTAAACCTTAATTTTCCATTCTCCTCCTACTTCCATTTTTGTTTGTTTAATCCACGAATCGGCTATAAAACGCAAAGGGCCTAATCAGAAAAAGTTTAGAAAGTGAAAGCGCCTGGTGTTTTCATACCCCTCTGTAACCCTTAGGTGCACATAATTTACTTGTTAATTATCAAGTGCATTTTTTCTTCAATAAAATTCGCGATAAATGTGTAACCAACTTGCTTCATTCATTCGTGTAATGTTGTTGGTTTCGGTTAAAAAAATTACACCCATCTAAAAAATTTCTCTCCCCTTGTACCGGGTATACGACTAACATATTTCACAATGGAAATAAATAATTAAAAATAGCAATTGAATTATTTAAAAAACTAAATTGAGGAAATTATAATTTTTTACAAATTACGATACGCAATTCACATGAAAGTATATATTAAAATAAAAAATAAAATCGTATTATAAACTTTAATTAAAAAGAAAATGTAAATTTATGATTATTTCTTATCGTAAAGCTTCACGCTTCAATTATATTTTAACTAGTTTGCACTTAGAACAAGTCTTTAAAACAAGTTTGTCTTTTATTGAAATCAATCAATACGAGTACATATTTACTTTCTTGTAAAACTTTCTCTGTATTGTTATCAGTAGTTTCTATAAAAAATTTTTTTATTAATATCCCATAAATAAATTAACTACGTTAACTATAATCCAAATACTATTCCCTTATAGGTGCCACAAACGTAGGATCAGTACAAATTTACATAGACGATGAGCTGAAGACGAATCGCTGGATTGGACTGCAAGTGGGTCGAAACAAGCGCTTAGATTACGCTGAAAGGAACCTGCCATCAGAGACGAAATTGGAAAAGGGCCAACTGTTGGGTCAATTCAATATGGGCAGCACGATTGTGCTCGTCTTCGAGGCACCTAAATCATTCAAGTACGACTTAAATTTCCTTGCCAAATATGACGAAATTGAAAACTTTCTCCTCCTATTTCTAGATTCACAATCGAACCAGGACAAAAGATCATGATGGGCCAACAAATTGGATGCTTAGAGTCGTAACAAATTTCCAAAGAAAATGCGAAACCCGATCGCATTGGATTAGTAGATAGGCTATGTACATTTTCCATTGACGAAGGCATAAAGCGACGTATGGGGATTGCAACAAAAAAATCCCAGATTTATGTGAAAATCGTTTTTCATTAACTTTATTTTTATACTCGTATAAAACTAGCGTCGTTATAGTTAGAGAATAAATTTCTTTATTATATGCCATGTGTTTTACTATCGTGAGTAATAGGCTATAACTCTGATTTTAATTAAAAAGAAAACGTAACATTGAATTTTTGCATTTCATTTTAGTGTGAAATTATAAAATATGTACTACTTAATGAACTTTTATTGAATATCAACACCAGTTGGCATTTATAATTGAAAACTATATTTTTTTTAAAATTTTGATTTCTTTTATATTAAATGTAATTTGTCCCTGAAATTTTAATTAATTAAACTTCCGATTATCTAATAATCTTTAATTTAAACCAACTCGTTAATTTTTACCAAACAAACGGACTTAAGCGAAGAGACGAAAAACATTAAAAATTATCTTTTGAACTTCTCCAGTTTGACCATTTTCTATGTTTGCATTCAGTTTTAGTGGTTCCTATTATCTAAATTATATTAATAATAACTGAAATTTAGTACTAAATACCTCATTAACAAATATAAAATTTTAATATGAAAACAATGTTGTATTTAATTGGAATTTGAGTTTGAATTGACTAACAGCATTTTACGCATTCTTTACATGAAAAGTTGAATTAAAATATTAGTGGCAAAAACTGGCACCTGGTTATCAAGACACATTTTCATCTTTAATTCTACTACAACACCTTTAAGATCTGTTGGTGAAACTAGGTGGCGAACTCTAGTTTTAATAAATTAAATAACTGGAATTCTTAAAGCTATTTTTTAATACTTTTTTTTCAACAAAAATTAAAACTTTTATGATATGTTTAAATAATAGAAGAAAAATTCTTTTATATAAACCCAGTTACAAGGAATTAAGTCACTAAAATATTCAGAATATTTGTTTGGAAATACTACGTTTTATCGTTATTAAATATAGTGTGTTTTTGAAACATTAATCCCGACAACTTCGCTTAAGTTAAAAAAAAAAAATTTAAACTAAATTATTATGAACAACTATTCACTTATATTATTTGTGAATCTCATTGAAATCCGACTTTTACTTGTATTTTAGTATTTATTCCCTTTTTTGAACGAAAATTTACGAGTATGGCGACTACCTTTGCAACATATGCAAAACATATCTTTTTCAAGAACAATTTGCACGCACATACTCAATAATTTCGCGAAGATCTTAACTCGTTGAGTATTGACATAATCTTTCATGTGATCAAAACGGAAAACCGAAAGATTTCGTTTCGATGGCGGAAAATTATGATTTTACCGACCAGAAAATTTCTACATTTTAACATTAAATTTTAGAAGAACCAGTAAACTAAAACGAAGCTATTAATTTTCAACAAATCAGATATTTATCTATGAGTGAAGAAACAAAATCAATTGATTGCTTGGCGAAATATTCTTATATCATATAAAAAATAATACATTTCTGTATAGTAACGGTTTTTGTAGCCTAGCAATACACTGATGTGCAATAATACACTCTAAAATATATTCCAAATTGAAAAGGCGGTTATATTTCTCTTTTGAAAAAATATTTAAAAATCAAACATTTTCAGATCTCGACCTCCATTTAGTCCGAGCAAACTTACCTCTTATTAAACCTTTCACTAAAGACAATACTCTCTTTAATATCCCTTCGTATTCCTCAGTATATATAGGTAATTTATTTAATCAATTTCATTTCCATTTGTTCTTGTCTTACTTATAAATGAATATAACATATTACAACAGAATTATAGCGTAATTATAATCATTTAATGATGAGTGTCTGTGAGAGTTCAATATATTACTTCTTAATCATATGTATAATAATGCGATTGGCGATAGAGATGATGAATTTGCTAGCCAAAAAATACCCCTATCCTCCATGCTAAATCTTGTTTTTAGTTTTTTGTCTAAGTCCAATCCTTCCTCTTCTCCATTTAGTGTGAAGTCTATGCAACGATGATTTCTTTTTTTAAATTACATAATAACGTAATATAATCGTCTCCATAAAATTGCAACGAGCAACTACACGAAAAATGTCCTATAATAACACAGTGTTGCATTGTTGCAACATATCCTTTGATATAAGTGAAAAATAAAAACGAAAAAATTACTCATTCCAAGCCTTAATTATCTCTTTACACAGTGTCCTCTTTATTTTATGTCATCATTTTCTTAGTTTAGTCCTTTTATTTACAATCTGAATCAAGTGTATTTGAAGCGGAAGGAAAGAAGGGAATGTTGGGGGCGGAGAGTAAAATTAAATAACGAATGGAAAACCTCTCAAAAGATCCAAGTGCTGTAAATTCAGGTGGGTTGATTTAGTTTATGGGTGCGCAAAAAGTATCTCTTATCTACCAACAATTCAACGTCGTCGTCATTTCGTAAAAACCCCATCAAACAAAAGACCGGGAAGCCCCAAAATAACCACAGACAGGGAAACAATAAGTCAAAAAAATAAACTCAAACACCAATGAAACGTATAAATAATTTAATAATTATTTACTCTTTTCTCTTTCGTTCCAGTTCCATTTCATTCAATAATACATAAAATAGGTTTTCGTTCTTATGTTGTTGCTGTTTTACATAAAGTAGTTCTAATCCGCCAATCGGGGCGCGCGTGAATATATAACTTTTCGACATTTTGATTATCTTTTGCTCAAAAACGAAAATTATCCATTCCCCACCACCACCGATCGACTAATTATAATTTTAACACAAAAATAGTCCCAATCAATTACGATGGAAAATATAATTATTGGGCCCAAAATTGCTGCTGCAGTTGTTGCTGTTGTTACATATTATATATTATTATATATCTTGTGTTGTGTCCCTATATTATACATATACATATTTAACACTTAATTAGCTATATCGATAAATCAAATTACTGTTCTCTTTTTACCAATTTCTTTTTACATCTAAATGTAGTGTGTGGTTGCAGTTAACTTAATCTTAACAATATTACAAAAAAAAATCAAAAATAAAACATATTAACATTACAATAAACAATGGAGTCGTTACATATTACTACTATTATTAACATTATGATCGTTACTATTGTTGTTGTTATTAATATATTGTGCAAATTCTACGAAATTATCCAAGAAAAACAAATTAAAATGGGATTTAAGCGATGTTCTGCTTTCTAAATCCCATTTCTTCGCGAAAATTGAATATTATCATATGTTGTTGTTGTTGCTGTTGTTGTTACTGTTGTGTTGTTGTAAATATTCTCTTAGATGTTAATACAAATTTCGCCTCTTCTCCTTATCAATAAGTTGTGTTGCTGTTGTTGTTACTACAAGTCCTTTCGATGTTATAAAGAACTAATTTCCTGCCTTCAGGTGTCATTTGAAGAGGAAATATGTTGTTGTGTTGTTGTTATTTAATAGATAATTTCATATTTTTTTGTTTAATTTTTCCCTATATAATATTATTTAAGTCCTTAGCCTAATACATAACAAATAACCTTAAAAATTATCAATATTACTTTCAGTATATATATATATTTTTTAATATATTGTTAATAATACATTTTAATATATATATATTTATAGTTTCCTCTGTTAAATATATTTTTCTGTATGTGATATAGTATTTTTCTTTAATATACATTCATATGGTTATTGACAAAATAATTGCAAGAAAAATAAAACAATGACCAAAAATGACAAAACAATATCTACTACCCCAAGCTGACTGATAATTGTCGACCCGTTTTTACATAAAACGGACGCAAACTACTCGTCCTAAACGAAAAAAAAAATATTTATGAATATTTCATATATGTATATATAGGATATTTAGTTCAATTATATTAAAACGATGTAATTGTTTACTTTTTAACACCGGATACAGAACGATTAAAAACACTTTACATTTATCATATATATTTACAAGTAGACGGATATAATAAACGAAAAGTGATTCCAATATGCGCGTCTACTTATGGACGTGAGTGTACTGTTACAGTATTCAGTCTTTATTCACGTAGAAAAAAGAACCAAAGCACCAAATTGTAATTTTCAAATAGGATTTCATCATCAATTTAAATAAATTAACAAACTCCATCCCACTCAAAAACTTACATCAACTAACTGCACACTCCCGCCCATAAATAGTCACACTGTTCCAACAAATTTAACGTTTTTAAATTGCCAAAGATGTGTTTTAAAAACAAAGGAATGATATCAATAATTTCTTTTTACATACTTGAACTCCTCTTTTTTTTCTTTCTTTTCTTCGAAAATGTGAAATGACGACGACAGTTTGATGGTAATTTGTCTCCGTGTTGTTGTTGCTGCTGCTGTTGTTGATGTTCTTAAAGTTTTGTTCGAAAAAAGTCCCTTATCTTGATGGTATTTTTAGTTGGCATCTTCTTTGTACTTAAAATTAATTATCGATATTAGCCCTTCATTGTTATTGTAGTTGTTTAATGTCCCATTCCTAGTCTCATTTCTAATTGGCTCCTCATATTATTGTTCGTTATATTTTAAAGTGGTCTTATGACTTCATCTTGGATCTTTTGATGAAGGATTTTAGGAAAAACAATCTTTTTTTGAAATTTAGTAGAAACCGAAAATTATTAAAGTGGTGTTATCTGATATTGTGGTCAAATTAGGTGTTAAATTAAAACCGTGATCTCTACAGAAAGATTTGTTTTGTTTTTACATATACATATACTTTTTAGTTAGGTAGATATTGGATATATATTTATTTATAATTAATAGATATATGGTTTATCTCGTATTTATCCTCAATATAATTAAAGAAAACGACGACGACTAAATCGCTGCTCTTGTTGCGATAGTTATTATCTTAATCAAGTTGTTGTTGTTGCTGTATACTTTCTCCCTCTTCTCCTATCTCTAAATATTAATCTAACCAATTAACGATGTCATTGTTAATTGTGTTGTTGTTGTTGCTGCTGCTGTTGTTGCTGTTATCATTATCATTACTATTATCATGCTAAATTATTAATATTATTATTATTGTATTCACTTTCTTCGTTTTTGAACTAACTAAACATAATTATTAAGCCATTCCTAATCATTGCACATAAACGATAAAACTCTGAACCTTTGGCCGAAAAAATTGATTCACAAAACCCTGTTGACCAGGTCCCGATGTTCAGTGGGACACGAAATGTGGTTAGTTGTTGTTGCTGTTGTGTTGTAATTTTGATGGCGACTAATTTCTCTTTATACAGATCATCCAGTTTGATGTGATCACTTTTTAAGGTTATGATTGCAGAGTCTTTGATGATGTTATTTCAATCTATGTGCACGTATCCTCTGTCCTCCTTCTCTCTCTAGTCTAGTATTAGTTGTTGTTGCTGTTCTTCTTTTCTCGTTACTATTACAATATATTTTCACTTTTCACTTAACCTAAAACTCTACAAATTGATCGTCCAAAACACTCTGATGTTGAGGTTATCTTCGTTATTTTCGCTGTTGCATTTGTGGCCCGAGGGAAGGACACTTTTCGTCGTGCTCCCAATCCTGATCCTTTCTTTCGATTGACCCCCATGACCACAAATCAAATTCCCGATCTCTCAGTTTTTTTACTTTGCTCTATTCTCTGTTCTTCGATATACACTTTTTTTTATTCCGGACGACTCAATTACAAACAAAAAAAGTACATAAAAATGATTGGGAGACTTGGTTATGCGCGCCGCCACAGTTCCTCCGCCCAACTCTAACCGTATCTCGTAAATCTGATCGCCAGCTGATCTCGGTGCTGGTGGCCTGTCTTTGGCACTGTGGCGGCAGATGTTCTTGGTTTTTGTGTAGCAGATACTGGGTTGGGTTTTTTTTTGTTGGGGGGTGAGGCGTTTATTTCGTGTAAAGGTAAATGGCGACGATCAAACCGTACAGACCCAACACTTCGGCGAAAATGAGGATCAAAATCATACCGACGAACAGACGAGGTTGTTGCGCTGTGCCTCGGACACCGGCATCTCCCACGATACCAATGGCAAAACCGGCAGCCAAACCCGAAAATCCTACTGCCAAACCAGCGCCCAAATGAATGAAACCTCTGCAAAAGCACACACAAATAAATAATACAAGTAATTAGTAAACAGTAATGCAAAAATAAACTCAATGCCAAAAATAAATACACAAATGATAAACAATAAACTCGCTTCCGTCTTTATAGAAATGTCTAAATTGTTGTGCATGAATTATTTTTCGCCATTTTACTATTTGTTTTAAACATTTTATCTTGTAGCATTCTACTCAATGATGCTGCATTTTCAATATGATTACACTCTCCTTCTATAATACAAAACAGTTAGCTGTAATGACTAATCGGTATTTCCCATTTACTTATGTATTTTTCTAATTAAATCGATAATATTAATCCGAATAATGATACTCGACATTAACACTCTAAATGTATCCAAATAACATTCATATTCTATATTTGGACGTTGGTTATTACTTGATATTTAATGTAATGCTTAAACCATAATTAATTCCAGAAATAGAACTTTTAAACAAAAAATTTAATTTTGAACAATTTTATATCTGATTTAGTCTTTGAGAATTTCCATCTGTTAATAATATTATATAATGAATTCTCCAGAAAATATTATTCAATTGAAAATGGTAAACATAAATTGAAAATTACCAAGGATACGTTAAAAGTAAGTGGTCATCCTACACTACGTAAAATAGATTGTTTGGGTAGAATAAAATACAGAGCGATCAATGCCCTTGAACATTCGAGTGATACAAAATTTAGGGCATTAATTCAATATCAACAGTTAAAGTCAATAAAATAATTTGTTAATTTAAATATAGACCATGACAAATTTACTGATATGAAATGAAAAACAAATAATTGTTTAATAATAACAAATATGAATTAGAGCGAAAAATTCCAAAAATATGAAGTTAAAAATTTTAATTTAAAAACAAATTTATTTTATAAAGAAATTAAAACACTTCATAAAAATGAAAATATTCATAAATATTAAATGTACAGCTCTTAAGTAGGAAATGATAATAAATAAACTAACTTTTTGAAATGTCATTTTTAATTACGATAATTAAATTCAAATTGCTTTAGAAACACTCCTATTTATAATTTTGTGTTTTATTATACATTCTTGATCAATTTCATAATAGCAGGCCTATTAAAAAAATAAAATTAGATTTAATATTAATCTATTTTTGGAGAAATTGATTATGAATACTTAATTCTAACGATTCATAACATTTATAAAGAAATATTATACTAGAATAACAACTGACTTAAAGACAATTAAACTATTTTGCAAAAACAAACAACGAAATTGGAAGTGGTTGACCTATTAACATTTCTCTTAATATCAGTTAATTAATTTATTATTATATAAAAAATTTAATTGAATAAAATGTCATCCGTTAAATATAAAAACAACTTTTGAATTGAATTATAATGAAAACAATAATTTGCCATATTTATTAATACAAGATAATAAAGGAAGGCGCCATTGCACTCTTTATCATAATATGAATATTTAACGATAAGTGAATGAATTACTTTGCCAGTTGAGTGAAAAAGTTTAAGGAGGCGATAATAGAACAAGATTGACAAAGGATCATTATCTACAAGTTTGTATATTACATTTTGTGCAATTAATAAAACAAAATCGCACAAAAACCCAAATTAAATTCAGAAATATTCAGTTTCTTGTTATAACTGCTACAATTTAGAATAAAATCTATAAAATGCATTTTGTTATTATTTAGTAGAATGCTTAAAATATATAACAAGAAATGTGTTTTGAATAACACTGGCAAAACTAGAATTTTACCACACTAGGTCGACAAAGTGTTACTTTACTTCACGCTAATTGAGGGTTTGCTTAACTGCTCTCTCTAAATACTCTGTATTTTTAATGTAACGATTTCCTTTTTTAATTCTTATCTTTATAAAATAAAAAAAAACTCTAAGAGGTTCATCCCTCTACTCACTTGTATAGAGAATATTTCGATGGTTCGTCCAGGGAGCCGGCAATCAGGACAGCGACGACAAGACCGTAGATGGCAATGATACCCGCCATGACAACGGGGATGATGGACTTCATGATGAGCTCAGGGCGCATCACCGACATGGCGGCGATACCGGTACCTGACTTGGCAGTGCCATAGGCAGCTCCCAAAGCTGTAACAAACGTACATTCCTCAATTAATCATCAGTCCAATAACTCATTTAATAGAAGAAACAAAAAAGCAATCGAGAATAAAATAACAACTCAATTAAAATGTAAACATTCCTCCAACTTATCGGGATTAGGCTGATAATAATTTAAAATGCGCATTTCGAAATGTTTACTAAAATCGCTTCGAATCATTCACTCCAGTTGCAATTTCAAATTGTATAAACATTACAGGGAAACCTTCTGCTAAGATATCTTCCATTTACACCTGAACGACATTGTCCATTATTATCAGGTGTTCTTCGCTCTTTCTCTGACGGGTCTTAAGTCCCCGGTGCGTCTGCCTTATCGCTGTCCAAACAGTCGTCCGTCTTTCAAAAAGATAAGACAGCGACTCCCGGCGACAGCTTTTTATCAATAATAAAAAATTATATAAAATGCTCACATTCAAATTCACACACATTCCTCGCCGATTTAATTCACTAATCCCTGTCCCACATTTCAACAAGAAATTCTCTCTTCTTCATTCTCTCCAAGAGAAAATGTCCCACAGAAAGGAAAAGCGGGGAAGTTGGATGCGCCAACTTGGACATTCTTCTTCAATTTCCTCCAAAAGAACTGTTACATTCATTTTACGCCTCTTGTCCATGGGCATGACTCCTCTCCAAACACACCAAAACCCACCAACAACAACCAACGCCGAATCCACATTTTTCCCAATTACATAAACAACATATTGAATTATTTATCACCGAAAAATTCTGATTAATTTTACCAGTTACTGAACCCGCACACTTTTATTTTCATTCAAAAATCTAAAACGATTTGTTAAATATTGTTTTGTTCATCCCATATGGACGGCTTTTTTTTGGGTAATTCAATATGCTTTCTCCTATAGTCCTACAGATACATTTTCAGTGGAATGAGAGCCGAGAGAAATTCATAGAATCGACTAGGCTTCCATGTGAAATAAGGGCAATGTGATGACCTATAATTTCGCACACTTAACCATTACGACAATTAGTCACACTCAAGTGAAAGGAAACTGATTAGTTTTTAGATAAACACTATGACTATGATCAAGTTCTCTATCGTGTGTCGTCCAACTTATTAAATTCCCATTCAATAAATTGGTTAATGGGGAAAAATTGAATTGTATCGTAACAAATTATTGAAGCATACATAAAATTAAGTCAAATAGCCATAATGACTAACATGAATTGAAATAAAAACAAGAACCTGTTTTAAAGTATAATTTTAACCAAAAATAACAGGTTATTAGTTTCATTTAAGTCCATGACGTAAGGGAGATAAATAAACTCATTTCACTTAATAGATAAGTTAAATATTTTAGCGTTCATTACAATTTTAAACTGAACTTTTTTTAAAAATTATTTAAACAAATAGAAAAATGACATTAACATTATTTGCACTTAAATTAATTTTTGTTAATTCCATTCATTTAATTATGGATAGTTTTGAAAAATTAAAAAAAACCAAAGATAAAAAGTAATTCTAACAATTATTATCCACCAAGTTTCATTCATTTCCAATAGAAAATCTTATAATTATACATGAAAACCCCAAACAGCAGTTAACAGAGAAAAACCCCACGGACTCCTCACAAATGAATGACGTCCTTTAGCGACAATCCCAATAATCTTCTGCTAAAAGGCCAATTAGTTAATCAAAAATCCCTCCATTAATTCATGGCTGACTAGATTTTGAGCCTCTCAATTATCAACAATCAAACTGACTATGTGAGATATTTATATACGTTATCGAGCCCGTAAAATAAGTGTGACCATTGTATGATGGCTGCTAATCACCCACACGACGTATTGTAATCAATTGGACGGCAATCTGTCACCCGAAATACCCTCCAAGAGCATAAATCAGTCACATGCACGTATGAAGGTGAACAAAAATTGAAATCAAAGTAGGTGTGCAGAATGAAAATTCTAAATCCAATTCGATTTGGAAAGGTTCGAAAAGCATTAGTTTTTTTCGGGTTCGATTACGCAAAAACCACGGTGCGTTTTTATGCGGCTAAATCCACACAAAGTCGGCTCCATAATCCACCGGGTTGTGGCCTCTATCAACAGATCCCATGACTTTAATTCTCACACAAACACAGGCACACTTTGCATTGAAGAAATCCGACAAATTATCCAAATTCCTCTCCAGTTGAGCTCTTTCACTGTGGACAATTCTAAGATGCTAATAACTTTGTTATTAGAGTTTCGCAGTTAAGTAGGTGGAAGGAGATCAAGTGCAAAATGAAAGAATAAACGCAACTACTCTCCATGGATCATTGCCTAATCGTAGTAGGTCAGGTGATAATCAATCCACGTGATTTTCCTCACTTTCATTGAAATTCGATATGGAAATTGCCCTTTTCTCATCTTTTCGGCCTTCCCTTCAATTAAGCATCTTCGATTTCTGTTCTAAACAGTTTAAATCCCTCACAATTTGTTGCTTCGCAAAATTTGATTCACCTTTCGTCATCACATGACAATCATTCAGGTGTTTTTATTACACACGTATATGTATGTATTATTGAACAAAAACTGGAACCGCTGGTCACTAACACAATTGCACTGGATCACATTCCACATCATTTTCTATCTGGCAAAATACTTCTATAAGCTTTCGTCTAAATCATTAGAATTGGCGGTGATTAGAACAACCCGAGAATCGATCTCTCGGCATTGAGTTAATTCGCAAAACCTTTCCGCTAAATTTTCAGCAGCAGCCCTGAAATGGCAAATCTCATCACATGACCTGCCAAATTCAACAAACAATATAACAAAAGGTGCATCGTGATTCTTTTGTAGGGAGGAGGTCTCTTATTTAGATAATCATTCATCACACGGCTTATCAAGAAAACGAATCACAGTAGGCCAACTACACATCACAAGGTAACCATGTGATTGAAAATTTTGTCAAATTGCTGGATTTTCGCCCAATTTTCATCATTTTTCGGCAAGAATGGTCGGATTTTAACTGGCTGCTAATTGAGTGGGTCATCCCGTAAGAAAGAACAACTTGTCTAATGATTAAGAGAAGAAAAAAACAAATTGCCATTCTTCACCAATACCATCAACGCCCCGATTTTACGACACAGTCAATCTTTCTCTGTGTGGCCGTAGTAAATTTCCATTTGTTATTGTGTGTTGGCCCATAATAATTGAACTCAGTCGTCAGTCCAGTCGACACTTTTTCTTCAATTTTGCGATTTCTCTGTCGACGACGACATCGGATCCATATTGTGGCGATAAATTCGGACTTTTGCCACTCTTTGAAATGGTATTTGTCCAAAAACAAAGGCAAATAGTCACCGTCATCGATTGGCAGTGCAATCAAAGTAGGCGATGTCGGGTCTCGTGACTCACGGGTCTCATTTTTCCAGCCCAATTTCCAATTTACTCGTCTTTGGTCG
>JXOV01013775.1:50433-73450 GCA_001014945.1 Clogmia albipunctata
TTTAACTAGCTGCACAGCCGTTTCGCCTTTGTCTCCCACTTGTTATCTCATCATAAAAACGACGAGGAGTCCCTTTGATTGGGGGCAGAACAAAAGATGGGTCGTCGTCGCCAACTAGATTACTAGTTCGAATCGGAAAACGATGGTTTTTTTGCATTTTGACAAGCTGGGCGAAAGCGAAACTCATCGTTTCGGCGGTGGGCTCTTCCCCACCACCATGCGCCCCCTTGAGACTCTCTCTCGTGCTCCGCTAAAAACACACGCACACAGAGTCCTTGTCCCACAAAATCAATAAAACAGCCATATCTCCAAAGTCAGGCGCCGTCTCTCTCTACCCCACTACACTGCCATACGCGCCGTCCCACTCCCACCCAAATCCGCCCGCTACGATTCCTTTTCGCTACTTTTCCTGCCACAAAACACTCAGAACACACTGTTTCCCTGCCCGATCACCGCTCCAAAACGCATTGATACTGACCACTGAAGATGATGGCGGACGCAGCCCCCATAACGCCAAAGAATGGGCCATAGACAGGATTTTCCTCAGACATTGCTACTTTGATGGTTTTTCTGCTTTCGGTTCTTAACAAAACACCCAAAACGGTTCTCTACGAGATCGGCCTGTTGTTCAGCTGCAGGATAGAGGATAAGAAAATCGGATCAGATGATTGAGCACTTGGTCACAAGATTAAATTCCAGTTTGTTGAAAGTTAAAAAGTTTAGTTAAAAGCTCTCAACGGGAGACTTACATTTTTGAACAATTTCCACGAACTGACTTTTCGAGTTTGCTAAAAGCTGCACTTTCCCTCTGGGCAGTTTTTGATTTCCTCTGGGCAGAATTTGTTTCTGAGGAAAAGTCACATGATCTCGAAAATGGCGGTCATATGACCGGATTTGCGAAAAGTGTCAATAAAATTAAAGGTTTTTAATGACTTATAAGATTGTTATGAGCTTATTATTGTTAAAATTTAGAAGAAGCAATAAAAAATGAGTGATTTATCAGAATAAAATTGTCGTTTTCACTCAAAAACTATAACTTCGAAAGATTTTGTTATTCGAAATTTCACATTCAAAAACCAGATTTCGGAAAGGAAATTTAACGGACAGTTTTCGGAATAAAAAAAAATAATTTTCTCTTTTAAAAAAAATAACTATTTAAGTTTCCAAAATCTTTTATATTTACAATCTAAATAATAAAAAACTATAATTTTGTTTAAGTGGCAATTAATTTCAAAGTTTTTATTCTCCTTCGACTACACAACAACCTTTACTAAATGCCATATCTATTCATTAGCCAATCTTTTACTATTAGCAATTGAATATCATGTCTACGAACTAAAATATATAGATAAATCATATAGAGCCAATTTATTGATAGGTTTTCGGCAACAAAACACAACTTTCATCTGTATTCATTCATTGAGTAGAAGCAAATTACTAGTATAGTAGGAAGATCCGGTTAATCTCTTCGATTTTGTGCACTTCTTTCAAGCTTTGTCAAGCCTATCAGATTCGAACGAAGAATCATATTACTAGTTGTCCGATAGTTGAGGTCCCATATATTATATTTTAAAAAATATATTTAAACAAATATGAATCACAGATTCTTGTTAGTGAAAACTAGCAATGAAATTCGGAAGAACACAATCACGGTCTGATCAGGGCTCGAACCTTTGCCCTCTCGAGTTCAATTCAGTGACAACGTTTATAATTTTATATTTGGGAGTAACTCGTATCGTCACAATTCGTTGGACATCACAAGAGCTGGGATTGGGATGAAAGGTTTATTTACAGCGATAGGAGAGAATTACAATAAGTTGACACGCAGCTCTTGGTCTCCTCCTTCAGTCGACAATTTATGTGAGAATTTTAACCTGTTGACCCATCCTGTCAGGTGAAGTTATCAGCTGTAAAATGCAACTTTTCTTATTCTTTTATTATTTATCTGACATTTTTATTTATAATTATAATGTTAAAGTTATAATAATTAATTTTCTTTCAATTCAAAACAATATTGTTTTACTTATGAACTTATTTATTATAGCTATTTGATCTAAAATCTCATAAATGCAGTGTTAATGCTTCTCTAGAACCATTGTCAACAGTTCGTTCATTTTTGTAAGTAGAGTTCGAGGATCATCGGAAAGACCAGCTCCTACCATGGCAAAGGAGAACAGTTGTTCAATTAGAAGGGTGGCCAAAGCTGGATTACTCTCCTTCAATTTGTAGATCTTTTTAATGATGGGATGCTTTGGATTGATTTCTAGCTGTGGTTGAAGAAGGGCGAACCGATTCTCTTCAGTCACTTGATGGCTCTGGGTTCTTATAAAGTGTCGAGCTGCTGCCATTTCTGTAATAACAAATTTATGTATAAATATTTTTAAAAATCCGGTATTTTACTTAATAATTCATTAAATATTTAACAATTCAAGTAACTACAAATTGGATAAAGTTTTTCGTTAAATAGCACAGTTCAATGAAGATTCATTTAAACAATTGGGTATTAAAACTTATTTTGCACTTTCGTATTGAAAGGTTACCTTTTTGACATCCATTTGAGTTTCACAATGCGTCACTTTTTCGCACTAGTGAAAAATTTTAGATTTTTATTTCACTAGTGAAAAAAAGAAAGTCATAATCTACGCACAAATTTGTGTCAAACTAAAAATTCGGACGCCTTTTTTTAAAGATAAATTGTACGTTTTAAATTCATGCCGTTATATCCGGTCATATTGAGACCGATAGCGGTTCAAATAGAGACCATTATAACGCAAATATTTTAAAATAAAATTTACGTGGAAATTGAAGAATAAACGCAACGTATTTCTTACTTGACTACTTTTTAAAAAACGGCTCATATTACACCCTTGTAGCACAAATAACAATTGTGAAATTCAATTAAGTAAATCTTGCGCTTTGTTGCCCTAGTGCGGTAAAATTTTAATTTTAACAGTATATTGAAAAATGAAAACTTTAGAAATAAAAACGAGGATTTTTATTAAAAATTGCACAAAACATAGTACGCAAATTAATAGGTAATCGTCATTTTCCCGTTTCATTTCATTATCGCTTTCGATACACTCAGGCAAAGTACTTCATTGCCTACCGTTAAACTACTATTAATATCGTTCTTGGAATTATTTTAACACTTGATTTTATTCGTTTTTTTAAGAACATTTTTAAAAGTTTTTCATCGTCCAATTTCTGTTCATTAATAAAATCTAGGTTTATTAAGAAATCTAACTAAATTTCGTTTTATAAAAAGAAATAACAATTTACCTTCAACAGTGACGACACAGGGATGGCTATCTAATCGGGTTGTGGCTTTAACATTGGCGACTTTTCCAGTAAGTTTGTCTTTGATCCACGGCAAAAGGTCATCAATTTGCTGTTTCAAAAGACTGTCAGCTCCAAAGTCGTTCACTTCCGTCGCTTGTTTATCAAGACGCATTTCCTTTTCGACAGAAACCAGATTGCATCCCATGAACATTCCCAGTTGCATTAAAACGAGCTCATCGTACGGTTCATAGCAGAACAGAACCTCGACGTTTCTCTTTTTGATTCCTTCGTAATAGGGAGAGGTTTCGGCCAAAGCACGACTCGGAGCAGCTAAGTAGTAAATGTCCTTTTGATCCTCCGCCTTTCTGTTAACGTACTCAGGAAGAGTGACTCGTGTTGAGTTGGAATTTTGACTGGAATCAAATCGGAGAAGTTTTGCAATTTCCTCTTTATCTCGGTGCTCCTCTCCAGTTATAATTCCCTCTTTCAAGAAAAGACTATAATCAGTGTAGAATTTCTCAAATTCTTCAGGCTCCTTGAGCGATCTTTCTTGCAAGAACCTCAAAACACGATTTGTTAAAACGTTTCTCAGTTTTCGAATCAAAGCCGAATTTTGTAACAATTCTCGACTTAAATTCAAGGGAATGTCCTCAGAATCCACCACTCCTTTCACAAATCGGAGCCATTTAGGCAAGAGATTTTCAGTTTTGCTTTGGATTAGGATTTTCCTTGTGTATAAAGCGACTCCCAAGTCTCCTTCTCTAGACAAGTCAAACAATCCTGGTTTTCCCTCTGGGAAGTACAGAAGAGCACAAATATTTAAGGGAACATCAGTTTTGTAGTGTAAAACAAAGCGGGGAGTGTCAAAGGAGTTTCCAATGAAACGGTAAAACTCATTATGCTCTTCTGGTTTCACTTCTTTAGGATTCTTCAACCAAACTGGTTGAATTTGATTGACCTGTTTTCCATTTAAGTAAATTGCACTTCCCACAAAGTTGCTGTACTTCTTAATAACCGATTTCACCCTGTCTTCATCGGAAAATTCTCTGCAATCCGGTTTTAAATGCATAACGATTTTCGTTCCAACAGCAACGCCTTCTGCTTCATTGATTTCATACGTTCCTGACCCGTCAGAGGACCACTTATAGCCAGGGCTACCCTCTTCAGAAGATCTAGTAAAGACATCAACTCGATCGGCCACCATAAAAGCCGAATAAAACCCAACTCCAAATTGACCGATAATATTACTCGCATCTCCCTTATTTTTAACTTCTTCCAGGAATTTCTTCGATCCAGACCTGGCAATTGTTCCAAGATTGGATGTGAGTTCCTCTTTTGTCATGCCAATACCGGTATCTTGGAGAATTAACTGTCTATTCTGCTTATCTGTTCCAATATGAATTTCTAAAACTCGGTCCGTTTCAACGAACTTCTTGTCCGGTTGTGAATGCTGGCTGTATCGAAACTTCTCCAACGCATCACTGGCGTTGGATATCAACTCCCGGATAAACACCTCCTTGTCAGAATACAAGGATTTCGCCACAATGTCCAATAACATTTTGGTCTCCGCCTGAAATTCGTGTTTACTTCCATCATTACTGGTCACCTTTTCACTATCCCGGATTATGGTGTGATGTTCGTTGTTGATGGTTTGGGTTTGAGATGAACAGTAATGTCGGGTAGTAGGTAAGAATCCTAAAAATGGAGGATTTTTAAGAAAATGTTTTCATTTTTAGGTTACCGTACTTTTAAATTGCTGATTTTGGATGTTTGTGTAAGTTTTACTGACTATGCCTCTAGTCAGAAAGACAGATTTTTGGGTCCGGATGATGGTGTTCAAAAGCCGGAGCGATGACATTGTGCTAATTTGTTTTATTTCGAGATTTTTAGCAAATTTGGTTAAAAAGATTCCAATTTGACAGTTTTGCTATTGTTTAGATAATCTTATATTTAGTAAATCAGTTGTTCGGTTATTGGAGTTAGGGATTCTTTCTTACACAATTTCTGCTTGGAACAATTTGCTTGAAACGTTGATGTGACGTGGAGAAAAACATTAAAGGTTTAATTTTGCCAACAGTCGACACGACTTTTGTTAAAGGTAATTTTATTTTCCAATTTTTGTGATTTCTCCTTAAAAGATGGGCTTTCCATTCATTTTAACTTATAATATAAGTGTAGGAAGAGTGTTTTCTTATCAGTGAGTGCTTTAATTAAGTTTCCTTTCATCCTTCTTCCAGAATTTGTTCTTGAATTTCTTCCAACAAGAAACTAACACAAAATGGATCAAGTAGTCAAGTTCTGCGAACCTGGACGCGCCTTCGCCAAGGACTCCATCCGATTGGTGAAGCGGTGCACGAAGCCCGACAGGAAAGAGTTCCAGAAAATCGCAATTGCCACTGCGATCGGTTTCTGCATCATGGGCTTCATTGGCTTCTTCGTGAAGCTGATCCACATCCCCATCAACAACATCATTGTCGCATAAAGCAATGTGGAAGCGCAAGGAAACTCCCTAATTTAATTGTAATCTGTTAAGTTATTGTCTCTGGGCCAAAGAAGCACCCCACTTCTTCCGGAAATCCCCCCTGATTGATGAGAGGATGAGCGAGAAAATATATATGATACTTGAAAAAGAACAATAAGGTATAAATAAAATCGTTTTTTAATTACATTTCCAGTAGTTTTCTATTTTCTGGTCAATCTTTTTGGTTAATTATATTTCTCATTGGAATTCGGCAAAATCTCAGTGAAAATCGTAATAGTGAAATGAAAAGTGTTTACACGTAAATACTTTTCGCTAGTTAAGTAGAAAACCAATTACTTTATCATAAAGACGGTCCTTATTTCAAAGTTAATAGGATAATTAGATAATAGCTATTTGGCGAGACATACTCGTAATTAGGAAAGCTAATTATTATTGGACAAGACTTGAAAAATTCAATTATATTCAAACATAAGATAGAAATTTAATTTCATATAAAATAAGTTTTTTTTTATAAATTAACTCAAAATTTTATTAAAATGTGCTGAAGAATTTATATAACATTTAATATTTTCTACAAATTTTAGTTTAATATTTTTTTTATTTAATTCTCAGTTCAATTTAATATAATAATTGGCATGGTAAAGCAAAAGAAATATTTCTAACTAACCATTTTCAATAGCTAACTTAGCTAAATGATTCTGGCGGCTCTAGAGGAAGCAACTTTTTTTGTTTTTTTTTTATTTATCAAAATTAGATGAATATCATTTATCCCCTTTTGTAAGTGGTTTCATTAACAGTAAATTATAATAAATATTAAAGTTGTTTGTATTGTTTAATTGGACCAAGCAACCCAAGACTGAGTTATAGCCCTCACTCATATATATAAATATATGGATAGGATATATGTGCCAACGACTCGCCATTCGGCACCGCTCACGAGGGTTGTATAGGTCAAACACAGTATAAGGGAGGGGCTTAAGGTTAGTTTGGGATAGACAGTAAGGTAAAGGATCAGTTTATAATGAAGTAAGTGTTAGTTTTTGTAATTTTTATTTGAAAGATACTATAGGTGAAACATATTAAAAAGTTTTTATAAATTAAATATCTTTCTTAATATGTAAAATTTTTATAAAATAATTCAGGGTAATAGGCCGATAAACAAATAAACTGTTAAATACACATTCACATTATATTCTTAAATAAATGTTATATAAATTTAGTTTTTGAAATAAAACACTTATTTCAAAAACTATTTATTATAATTACTTAATTATCGGTTTATATGAAAAATTTTTCAGTAGTATGGTATGTACGTTATACAAAATCCTGAAATATACATGAAAAACATAAAAGAGGAAGATCGAATTTGAACTGTCGTTTACTCTTTAGAAATAGCTTGAATCGTAAGATTTGACTGAAACCGACATTGAGGAAATTTAAAATTCCCAGCCCTGAGCCCAATAAAGATGTTTCAACAAGCACCTAAAAAGTGACATTTCATTAGTAAAATCTTAGCTTTAAGAAAATTATAAAAACCTTAAAGCAGCCATTATTGCATCACCGGTCGGACAACTCATGATCCCACAATCTCAATCATATTTTCAAAATAACCAATTGAGACCCGTACTAACAGAGTGGCTCTTATAACACCCTACTCTACCTCTATCCTTAATATTTCCACGAGTTGTCAAATGAGGGAGATAGACCATGGTAAGAAGGTAGGTAACAGAGCTCTGCAACGAGTCTAATTTTGCCCATCACGAGCGCTCGACCCAAAAATATCAAAAAGCCATAAAAATCTCGACGAGACTAAATCTTAAACTTTGACGTTCTTCGAGAGGAAGAGGTGAAAAGCAGAACAAGAAAAGATTGGACATGAACGAAATTGATCCCTCTTTAAGAATTGAATACAACCCAAACATGCACTAGTCTCGAGAGACTGGCCATATATTGGAAACTATTTTATTGGTTTTTCTCCGCTTATTCGTCTCATTGCTTTTTTCAAACGATTTCTTTCGATTCGGTGCTGAGCTCTTGTAGGTAATCGACGTCGTAAGACCAATAATCGATTAAAGAGCTTTATATTATTGTGAGTTGAAGCTCAAATACTCCACTGATCCAAAAATTGAATTACCTAATCATGATAATAATCAACATGATAAAAATTAAAATAAATTATGTTTGTTAAAATGTTTTGCCACCTATCTTCTTTAATCCCATATAAACTCTCCCTATTCACGGCTTTTGTATTAGCATTTTTATGGAACATATTCCCAGTGAATGAATTATTTAAAACAAATTATTGAAAAAAAACACCAAAAACTAGTTAATACCTTTTTATTGATAAAATAAACTGAGAATAATATATAAATGGAAATAACAAACACCGTGGATTAGATACATTGAGCCGCTAGGTCGTTGGCGTCGATACCAAGCATGGCTAGATCGTCCAGTTCCATTGCAGAGAGCGTTTTCCTTTCCGGTTCCATTTCCTCGGGTTCTTTTTTGATTTCCTCCTCTGTCTTCTGTCCATTTTCTATTGTGATTTCTGGTGGAATGGGAATTTCGATTATTGGTGGGGGAGGAACCATAGTCGGCACAGGATCTGGCTCCATTTTAGTTTTATAAAGGGGAGCATTAAAATCCGGATTCAAATTGGCGTAAGCTGAGAAATTTTCATACATTTCCAAGGTATTTTGCGAAACCGCATCATCCGGCTCTGGTCCAGTAATAATTTCCGTTCCATTATCTTTAATGTGTCCCTTGATGATAAACGGCTTCCTTTCTGGTTCATCCGGATTTGCTGAGGAGGGTTTTTCTCCTGGGAAAATTATATTTAAAGCGTCCTCCAAGTCTTTTGGAAGGGGTCCCTTTTTCGGTTTTGTGGTATTACTAATTGGTTTTGGAACAGAATCCAGTTCTGTTTCGTCAATTCCCGGTGGAAGAACCTCTTCGTCTGGGATCATTATAGATGGCGGAGGAGGCACTGCCCCCATAAGCATCATCAACTGATTTGGGTCTGGCATCAATTCATCATCGTCATTGTTCATGTTTCTATTATTAAAACCCCCTTCTTTAGGTTCCTTTTTGTCGTTTTCTTTATTATTTAATTTCTTTATCTCTTCCTGACTGTTCTCATCCGTTTTCTCTTTAGTTTGATCTTCTTGGGACTGCTTCTTAAACACGGGCATTCGTCCAATAAATGGCAATTTCTTTCCCGTGTTGGTTGAAGTTGGAACAGGTACCTTTTTCGGAGATTTCTTTCTCTTTTCTTCTAGTTTAGCGGTTTTCGCAATTCTTGCCTTGAATTCTGGAGGCAGTCTAACAACTGGTTTTTCAATCCTTGGCCTTGAATTAGACCTAGATCTGGACCTTGACCTCGATCTAGAATACCTTCTTCCGTATCGTCTTCTAGAATTACTTCTGGATCGACTTCTGCTCCTCGATCTAGACCTCCTTCGATACCTTCTCTCTCTTAAATCATTTCTATCTCGATGCCTCGAATCCCGATCTTGATTCCTCTTCGGAAAATGATCATCCCTTCCTCGATTTCTCTCCTCCAACTCCTTTGAACCTCGATTATCTGATTCTTTCATGGAATTCTGTTGTGATCTCCCTCCAATCGGAGTCCAATTATTCACTGGCAACTCCTTCTTCTTATCCCCCTTCTCCAGGCTTCGCATTGCATTCCTTATGGACTGGGTCTTCATTGAAATTCGAATCTTTTCCCTTTCACTCTCCTCCTCACTGCTGCTCGACTCCGAAGAACTGTCCGAACTACTCGAACTCGACGAAGAATCAGAAGAGTCCTTCCCATGCTTCTTCTTCTTTGACCTTTTCTCCTTCTCCTTTTTATACTTTTTGGCATCCTCGTCCTTCTTGTCACTCGGCAGTACGCTCATTATATTCTCAAACCGAGATGATGTCGTAGAGTCCACCATTTTATCTTTCACTGATTCGTACGCCTTCTGACGATCTCCCATCCAATCCACCTCAAAGTGAGGGTTGTGCTCGATGAATTTCTGTAATTGATGAGGTAAATTATTAATTTTGTGTACAATAAAATACTGGCTTACATATATACTGAATTTTATTTTGGATTTAATTTAAAACTTAATTTTAAATTGAATCCATTGACTACAGGACTACAAGTCCGGGGAGAAAATGTCCTCGCACTATGTTGACATTATTTTGAACATATTATTAACTTTGAACTTCTCTTTTAAAATTATCAGATCTATACTGCCCTAATGTGCGATGGTAAATGGCAGATCTAATTACACTTCTATCATTCCCCATATAGACACAACTTAGTTATAACAATTTAATATATAACGGCATATTACTAATGTTCTTGTGATAATATAATAATAATAATATTTCCCACCACATTCCAGTACGGAACTTGGGGTAGTCTCAACCTCAACCAATGGGTGTTAGACTTATCGTGACTATTTGTTTTTTCAGTAAATTAGTAACCAATTAAAATCACGAATATTCTTGTGACATCACTCATTCATTAAACCAAATTTAGAAACCAGAACTGGCATTTCAGAAAAATCATGACCTTCTAAATTTTAGACAAAAAATACAACTTACATTGTAGGACTCCGCGTGGAGAGACGACTTTAAATGTAGTGAAGCACAATGAAGGTCCCCCATCCACATGGAGCACAATTTACAGAACCACGAAAAGGATGGTACAAAGAATTGAAGACCTCTAATCGGAGTCCTTTTGACAGGGGCATTTGGGAAGTTGGGCATTTCCTGCAATAAAAAATCCTTCTTAAAATCAATTTACACACATCAAAAATAGGATTTTCTTACCACATTTCTATTATTCTCGTGCCATGGTGCATCCATGTGTTTCTTGATTTTCTCCTGGTGCTCCTTAGAGTGCAAATGGGTCAGGTAATCTTTTGCAGTTTTTGGGAACAGTTCACAATGCTTACACCAATGCATCTCTGGGTCATAAAACGCGAAGTTTATCCTTTTATCATCGGGACTACAAATTCAAAACATTATTTTACTCTTATAAAATTGAAAATGTATTTTTCAAGTACTTTAAAAACTTACAAACTGCAAATTGTACTCAATCGTTTTAGAGCTAGTTGATTTTGGATTCAATAAATAAACTAATATTAAACTAAGTATTAAAATGTAAATAATATCAACTTAAAACGTAATGTCGTTTCATATAATAAAGTAAAATTATTGTATTAATCTCAGAATGATTTATATTATAATTACGCGCATTTATACATTAAACCTAATCATAAAGTCCGACTAAACTCCTTTACATTTACACTATTACAGTTAAATTATTGTAAAAACCTCTTATTTAATAAAGAATTACAAGAGAAATTATTATTTAAAATAAACTAATTTTGTGCAATTCCATTAGGTAAAAGCTCCAATTTACGTGTGACAAAGTCTGTCATAAACTAAATATGAACGCCTAAAGTCAAAACTTCTTCGCTTAGCGACAGAACAACTGTTATCGGTTTAGATCTAACCAAACGGTTTTATGTAATCAAAGTTTTTTGCCACCGAAACAGAACACACATACTACGAAGAAGACCATCCATTCCATTTAAAACTTTCATCCGTATCCATTTATTGAGTGGCAGCAATATTACTAGTACAGCCGACTCTCGATAATTTGAACCTCAAAGGGACCATTAAAATACTTCCAATTATCAAGTGGTTCCATTGGTGCTGATCAGTAACTTTTTAAGAGAAACGGCGGCTGAAATACTGCAAAAACAAATTTGCAACTTCGAATTGTCGAATGTTAGAAGCCGATGATTTCGAATTACCGCGTGGTTTTGGTAAATTGCATTTTTTTTTTCGTTCGAATTATCGAGAGCATAAAATTGTATTGATTTAGCTCGAAATATAATATGAGATTTTGTAGGGAACTCGGGAGAGGTTCGAATTATCGAAGGTTTGATGTATCGAGTATTATAGAAAGATTCGGTTTATCTCTTCGATTCTATGCACTTCATCCAATCTTTCAAAACCTCTATGATTCGAACAAATAGTATGAACGATACTAGTTGTTCAACAGTTGAGGCCGGCATATTATTTTTTGTAAATGCATTTAAACAAATAACAAAAGGCACTTTTTGAACTCAATATTTTAAATTTTAGCAATAATAGTTCATACAAAGCACAAGACTAAAAGTAATTCCCTATCTTGGATTTGTAATAAGTGCAATGTATCATCTCTGTTGAAAACTTAAGGGAGGTTCGGTGGGTTTTGTTTTTACACAACATTCTAATTGATTTTGAATTTTTAACTTTGAATATTTATATTCGTATATTACACTAAAATTTAGTTAACACAAAAATTTTAAAGACAAATATTTTTTTTTGCAAAATATTTAGGAATTGCACAAAACATAGTACGCAACTTGTAGGTAATAGTACTTTACCAGCCTCGTTCTCTTATCAACAACTTTTTTACTCGACTGGAAAAGTACACCGTTACGTAAATTATTATTAAAGTAATTTACTTACATGTCTTCAATTTTAACGCCTTTCTCTTTTTCAGACCGCCTCTTTCTCATACTTTCCATGACTTTATTCTTCAGTTTTTCCGGTTCACTGTCCTTTGAGTCCGAGGAACTGCTTCCAGATCTGGCGTTCCTCGGTGGAGGGGGCGTCGGATCCTTGCCAATGATCCCGGTCAGCATTTCGATCACATTATCGATTGTGGACAGCTTATTTTCGATTTGGGACTGCAACAAAATAAAGACCAAATTTAGCCAAATCTCAGACCAGATTAAAAGTGTTTAGAATTCCATTTGAAACCTATGCAATTCAGATTATGTTTGCTACATTTTAGGGGATTATTAATTGACGACACACGATGGACGATCTCCGTGGTTAGTCGACCGCAATTCAGATGCTCTTGTCGCTGCGTGAATCTCCTCGAAAGTCTCCGCCTCGTTGCTTTATTTATCATTGCCATTTTTGTTGTTGGTTTTGACAAACTTTGTTACATTTTAAACAAATTTCTTTTACAAAAGTGCTATTCAAAATACAATCAACGAATACAATTACAACTTATCATCTAATCAACAAGCTACGAAAAACGCCCAGCCGGATTCTCTTTTTAAGGCCGACCATTATGTGCGCGCCCATCTTTCTTTCTCTCAGATCGATTGATTCTCACTGTGACACACTCTGTACTCTTTTGTGTCTGTGTGTGCTTAATAATATGTACGTATTCAATAACAATTAACCAGGATTAACTGTGAAAGAGATTTTCATTCAGATCATTCGTGCTCCACAGGATCAGTGTTCAAATTTATATCAGAGGAAGTTTGATCAGGAGGAAAAAAATACAATAAATCTCTTTTTTTAACCAATACAACAGAAATTATAGAAAATTATTCACGAAAATAACAATAAAAATTGAAGAAAAGTATTCAACATTGATAACTTCAATCATCAAAAAATTGTATTGCCTATATGCAGGCATAAATAAATTTTTAATGCAAATTGAAATATATTTCAACAAGAATCTGTTTTTTTTTCTTCCTGATCTCCTTACCCGTAAAAGGACAAAGTTAACTAATCAACTCGTCCAAATCCGCAATCATATCCTAACAATCTAGCGAACGATACTCACTTGTAAGCGATCATTTTCTCTAAGGAATCCCTTTGTCGTCGGACTCGGAGGCTCATCCACTCCATCTACCAACTTTTCTCTCTGGTCTTTCAGTATCTTGAGTTCTCTCTTCAAAGCGATCGCCCTTTGTTGGTAATCATCTTTCTGTTTTCTCAAAGTGGCCCGTTGTTGTTGCATCTCTTGGGCCACAGCTATCAAATTAAAAAAATACAGATTGATAAGAATAGTGTTTCAGTTATTTATATGAATTAGAAGGCATTTTAAATACTAGGGTATTTTAAAATCTCAAGCGTAGCGAGTGTTTATAGGAGACCTATGTGTTAATGAATATCCTTCGACCGTGTTTTCCTCAAACACCAAATTAAAAATAAATCGAAAAACTCTTTGACCTACAAGTCAATTTGCTAATTATAGCAATGTTGATATAATTTGTACAGATAGGATTAAAATGAATGTAAATGCATAAATATCTTTGTTGGTATTATTCAAATGCTTATTTGTTTGTTTCGACGACACAATAACCGCCAACGGTCTAGGTCTAACTAATTGGTTTTACGTAATTAAAGTTATCAAATGTCTTACCTATTCATCAACAAATGATTCTATATAGACAACGAACAGAACATACAAACTACGAAGAAGTCCCTTCCTTTCACAACTTTCATCTGTACACATTCAATGAATAGCAGCAAATTACTAGTATTATAGAATTAAAAAAATGTCCTTTCAATTCCTGTAAGAAACTTTGGGATATCAACCTCAACCAACGGGGTTTCGACACTTTAGTCTATTATTAGAAAATTAATAGCACCTACACTAGTTGTAAACGGATTCTCCAGTCAATCTGTCAATTTAATTTATATTTTTCCGCCATTACTTATAATTTGCTATGAATATTATTAATATACACAAATGAAAACTTTTTCGCGCTAGAAAAATGTCCGCCCAGGATTCGATCCCACGACCTCGAGGAGGCAGCCAATGGTACTAACCACTTGACTATAAGGCAGATAGTATTATAGAAAGATCCGGTTTATCTCTTCGATTTTGCGCACTGCATTTCATCTAAGCTTTGAAAAGCTGTCAGATTCGAACAAATAGTGTTGAAGACACTAGCTATACGATAGTTGATACCGGGGATATTATTTTTGTAAATTATTTAAATAAATATTAATCACAAATTCTTATTTTAGTTGATACTGGAAAATGAATTTTTGGAAATAAAAAATCACTGCTTGTACTGGATTCGAACCTGGAATGGTTTCAAGTGGAGTGTGATGAGGCTTAACCAACTACGCTACATAGGCCCAAATGGGTAATTCTTAAATAAAAATATTGGTTATTACAATAAGCATTTGAAATGAAAATGATTTTTTGGTTTTATTTAGAATCAATAGTGCGTTGTAAAATTTACTTCTAAAACACTAGTGCTTCAAAGAAATAATTGTAGTGTAATATGAATTTTATGTAATCGAAATAAAAAAAATCATTTTGAGGTATGAATTTGTTAAATAAGTACCGAGTTTTTCTATTTTTTTTTCTATACATTGCAATAAAAGCAATTTTATTGATTAAAATCCAATTAAATAACTCCACATGCTACTAATAATAATTACATAAAATTGGACAATTCATATCCGTTTTTTCTATAAATTTATGATTAAATATAGATTAATCCACTTTTATTACAGGCATGGGGCCTTGAAAACCATTACTAATTCGATATGGTTGATAGTTCTATTATAAATATTAATTATTTACCCTCATGACCCTCATAGAAGAATAATCGATTTGAACGTTTAAGAGGACTACTCCAAGAACAGCATTAGAAATTGGTTATATTGGCTGCCATAAAAGCCAATAAACCGAAAACGGTTTTATGATTGTCCACTTGAAATTTTCCTCTTTTTAAATATTTACCCTAAAATCTCTAAATAGAGACACAATTACCATAAACTGCACCTTCCTGTTTTATCTATTTAAACATATTTCAAGACCATTCATTGCTAAAGAAATTAAATAAAATGCAAAATTCATACCTTCTCTCTTTGCTGGATCTTCTTCGCTCTGTACTGAAGCCTGGTCGGGTGCTTGTCCCACCATTTGCCATCCAGAATTGGGTCCAAAGTCTGTGGGAGTCATTCCCTGGTTGATCATGGGTGGCGGTGGAGCGTAGGCAGCCATGTAGGGATTTTGGCTGGGATCGTAATTATTGTAAGCGTACTGATTGGTCATTGTGGGGACGTAGGGAACGTTCGGCACCTGGCCATAACCGTACTGTTGGTCCCCGTAAATCGGCTGAGGGATATACGCATTTGGATTCATTTGTGGCGGCGGTGGAGGAGCTGGAGGAGTTCTTGGACGACGTCTTTTCGGCGACCAATTTCTTCTCTCCCTATCCCTAGACAAGCTTCTGCTGCGTCTCATGCCCCGGTAATTGTTCCTAGACCGACTTCGGTTTCTCCTTCTATCTCTGGACCGAGATCTATCGCGCCGGTCTCGAGATCTAGACCTTTTTCTCGGACTTTTCCGGCGACTTCTATAATCATTCCTCCCGAACCGTTTACCGCCATAACTGGAGCTCCGACTTCTCCGCCTCTCCTTGCTAGCACTACGGGACGCTCTCTCAGCCGGTGGCTCCGCAGAAGGCGTCCTGATTTTCTTTCGATTTTGTTGCGAATTGTCAACTGCTCGAAAAAGTGATTTATTTCTGTTTTTAATGTATTTAAATTAAACTTACCATCAACTCCTGGCGGGCCATCATCTACTAAACGTGGATCAGTTTGAATCGGCTTGAAATCTTCCTCCATTTCATCAAAAATTCATTTAATTTTTAAAAACAACACTCGAATCTGAAGTTTTGTGATTGTTGTTGGAATTATTGTAAAAAAGACGTCAAAATTATTTGGTTAGGTCTCTTAACAATAAGGTTTGCCTGAGGTTTGTTGGAACTGGAATTTAAATGACGTCATCAATTTATATCTCTAATCAACTAAAATTCTGATTTTGAACACTAATATTAATTAAGAAGCATTTTCTCGTTTTCCATATTGGATATTAAATCATGGAAGAGAAAATGTATATTGAATTTATTTATACTCAAAAAATATTTCATCAAGATTTATACTGACCAGGACAGCTTTAAAGATAAAGTGCCGCTGCAATGACAAAAATTCTAACAGCAACGAATTTTTTCTAAATTGCATACAGAAAAACTCAGATACTAAAGGACCATCTCCAAATTGCAATGCCATTTCTTTAGATTAAAATTGGCAAATAAATTACATAGTTTTGACATTTTGCAAAATGGGATGTAAATGTAAAAACGAAATGAATTTACACAACTCTTAATTAGTAATGATCTTGACCTCATTGAACCCGAATGGATAAACCGAAGTGTTTTTAAATTGATATCCAATACATTGTTATGCTATCGGTCCACCCATTTTTCCTCGATTAAGTAATTATTATTTTTTGTTATTTTATTAAGAAGATTTATATCTATCTATTTAATGATTTTTACGGAATATTTCACGAGAAACCACTGTGCGACGACAGTAAGTGTACTCTTTCACTCAAAATCATGGCTTCTCACTTTTTCTTTTAAAAACTATACTTTGCTCCGTCTCTTCTAACTGTAAATTTTGAATTGAAACTAGCTGATTGTCATCGGGCTGTCATTAATGTAAAGAGAAGAAGAAGAAGAGTTCGGAAAAAAGTTGGAAATCGAAAAGTGGAAAAGTCGAGTGCTCGGTGGAAAACAGAAACGACAACATGGCAGACTTCGATCTGAATGTGGATAGTTTGATACAGAAATTACTGGAAGGTAAGCAGAAAGACCGCTCTCGACGTTTTCCACTGTACTTTTCTCTTCTGTGGCTGTGTGTGCGTGTGTTGTGTGCAAAGTCAAAACGCCCGATTTGGAATAAATTCGGATACATGACGAAAAGGCAGGGCTCTGGCCCAGAACCGGAGCCTCCGCTACGAAATCCGACTGAAATCGGAATCTTTCAGCGATATCTTGCAATTCTGGTGCTTTAATTGGAGAAAAAATGTGTGTGAAAGAAAAGAAAATAAAGTGCGTTCGTGTGTGTGTGTGCAATATGATGTGTGAGACTTGTGTGATAAGAGGAATTTTCGCCGATACATTTGTGTGTGTTGGTGTTTGTTGTCTAAAAGTGATTCTGAAAAACGCGAGAAAATCAGCGCGGCTCTAATTAATTGCGATGAAATTGCGGGGGTCTCCGAAAAGAGGAATATTCACATTCCTTTAAGCAAAGATTCTCATCGTGATGACGAATTTGTCGGAAATCAATTGCACAACTACAATATTATTGCCCATTTGCATTTGTGTGTGTGTGACGTTTTCCATTTAGTTTTTTCTCCACCACTTTTCACCTTTCGACATGATGATAACAATTAATACGGTGTATAAATAAACAAATAAAAGTGCAGCCCAACAGACGGACAACTGTACTACAATAATCGCGCGCACTGAGGAGAAAATTATAATCAAGAGCAGAAAAAGTGCATTCACTATTATTGATTTTTTGTTTTTCTAACGTTTTGCCGTTCGTTCGTCGTCGCCGCCGCCTTCTTGGTTCTCACTTCTCTTCTTCCCAATCATCATCATCATCGTTGTGCCATACAATAATAATAACACCAATATACAGTTTTTTTGTTGCTGTGTGTTTCGTGTTGTTTCTGTTAGTATTATTTAGCTATATCGATTTATTTTTAGCTGCAAATTTGACGGCTGATCAATGTCGCACTCTGAAAATCCCTCAAATTATATAGTATAGCAAGAAGAATCTCCATTTGTCGTCGCGGTTGTGAAATTATTAACAATTTTAATGGACCTCTATCATGATTCATGGCAATCTCTGATCAAATTTCAATCAATTACATTTCTCGTTTCCGATCATCGATTGCCTGCCAACTTTGATTACAATCGATGATTCTACGTGAAGATTTGGCAATTTAACGGCAGTGCAAGGTGCTTAAAGCGACCTTGACTCGGGCGGACAATGTTTATATGACCCAATTCGTGAATGAAAATACGCAACAAAACTATTAGTGTATTGATTCAGGTGTGGGAGAATTGTTTGATGGTTCTCCAAATTTGAATTTTTGTTTTTTTTCCTTCACCACTTTGGCAAAATGGTGGAAAAACAAATTCATTTTTCTCCTCTATCGTGGGGACTCGTGAGGCTATTATTGGAATTTCGCACTCGAGTACTGTACCCCATTTTACGACCTGCAGCAACACAGAGGAGCTCCTCTGCCTCTTGAGAAAAAAGAAGAAGTGTTAGAGGAGATCGCACGGTTATATGGTCATTAAATTCATTTGTTTGCTGATTGGTGTCGATTGAACAGTCATTAATAAATAACGGAAGGGGAAATAAAGATGCTATTATTTTGCTTGTTGTTTTGCTGTTTTCTTCACTCTCTTGCTAATATAATCATAAAAAACGCAACAAAATCAATTTGCCGATCAGAGCAAAATTGCTTCACGTTTTTCGATTTGACGAGATTGAGCAAAACGGTTATCAGCTGTTAAGTTAGGATCGATTAGAAACCATTCATTCAGATTTGTACAGTTTGATTTTAATTTCAAATGTGAAATAGAACAGGTTGAAAATTTTGTCTTTTTTATTCTGTCAAAAATTCTGTATATATTTTAGGTGCTTAAAAAAGTTTTTCACGCAAATTTACAATAAAATTGTATGCATTTTAAAAATGACTTCAATTTTGTAATAATAAGATTTGAAAGAGGTTATTATTAATTAATTTCTTGTAATTCATTCTAATTAACTGTATTATTTTAATAACATTAAACCATTTGGAATTTATGAATTATTTATTATACATTTTAAAACGAATGTCTTAAGAATTTATTCTTATCATTTACTGTTTTATCTCAATGGTTGTATGAAAACTCGTAACATTTCGTAAACATTATCTCTGCAGGCCATTATGCAAATCGTAAATCTTTAGCATTCGGTCTCATTAGTTTTCTTGTATCTTTATGGGCAACAATGGGTTCAAAGGCGATGTTTCGGAAGATGGTGCGCTGAATATTATGAATAGAATAGATGGCTTAAATGAAATGTGAGTATAAAGCAAGAAGAGAGGATTGCAAATGAAAAGTGTTTTGATAAATCTGGAGGAGGAACAAATGAAATGGCGAAAAGTCGCCAGAGTCAGGACGAGGAGCGCATTTCCACTTTAATAATGCTCTCTGAAAGCGGTTGAAAGTTAATTTAATTCTTACGTGACTGACTCTGTTTCGAAGGACCGTTGGACTATTGTTTAGCAGAAAGAAGCTGAGAGATTCGTTTGAGATACTCGTATATTTGAAGAAAGAGAGACGAGAGCAGCCCCGTTAAATGGTCACCAATTTACATAATTTGTTGGTTTTGTATTGTGGATCTGAAACGAATTGAAACAATATGTATAAATACAATTTCAGAAACTTCACTTTTACTTGTACACACCACCATTGTACAAATAACTGTGCTCTGGCTGGCCTAGCTCCTCTCCTCTATCTAGCTGTCAATGCCGACGACGACGGCGGTGCTTTATAATCTACCGGAATACACAAATGGAATAATAATTGACACAAATTTGCTCTAATTAATTGTATCTCGTGTCTTCTTTGGACCTCTCTTGTTGTAGTGTTTGTTGCAGCATTGTTTTGCTGTTCGTTCACGTGGAGAATTTATTTGATGCAAAATGGTCGATCTTCCTCCTCCTACTACTCTTCATCCACCTCTTCCCACACAGACTCGGAATGAACATTGACTGAATTATCAATAATAAAACACAAGAGGAGAAATGGCCGGAATTTGTACTCTCGGTTTAAGTGGTTCGATAAAAGGGTGATTAGACACAGTGGGTTAAATCTGCTTTTCTCTGGAAGCAATCAGAATTTGACTTCTGGATTTTTCAATAATGAAAAATATATTGCCTTGTGGAGATTTTTCCGGAATTGTTCAGACCAGAATCGATTTATTCAATTCTATAATTAAAGTATATTAAAAAGTGACTCTTAAGCTTATTGTTTTTTAAAGTTAAAAGAATAAACGTTGAACTCATTTTTAATTATAATTTTGATTAAAATTAATAGAATTATTCTTAAAATTTTGTATAAAATATGTGCATAAAACTTTGGTGAGCACAGTTGCTTTTTTCGACAATCTGATCGTAAATCGAATTTAAAATTAATTTCTATTTAAATAATGTTTGCTTAGATTGAATGTGAATATTTTATATTTATGAATAGTTCATTATTTTGTTTTTTAAAAATTTATCTACAAATTCATTGATTTACACGAGTAATCAAGTCACGTGTTTAAAATGATTTAATAAAAAAAAGTCGACGAATTAAATGTAATCAGCATTTTTCCTGGGATTAAATATTAATCTATCTTAATAAATAACGCTGCTACTGATAAAAGATAAACGAGATTGTTTCGAATACTCACAGTAGTACACGATTCGCTGAAACGTGCCACTGTTTTTTATCAGTAAAAAACAAAGCTGATAATCATGATTTGCAATGCGATATTTTAGTGACAGTACATAAATTATGTATGGTGGAGCACACTGTTTCTGTTTGTTTTTGGAAATTGATCAGAACTGGGCAGACTAATGGCGACAGATTGGCTTTGGTCAATAAATTGTTGAATGTTTTTAATTTAGAATATATACGAGAGGAGAATGGAGTGTATAAATAGTGAGCGAGAGTGAGATTTATTTACTGGAAAAGAAGGATTTTATTATGTATTATAGAGAGAAGTTTTATTCAGGAAGAGGAGAGGGTGACAATGTATTTAATTTATAGCAAAGTAGCTCTCCTATTTATAGACTTGCAGACGGCAATACGATGACAAGGAAGATTCATAGAAATTTGCAACAAACTTGGCTTAAATTGGATTTTGTTTACATGTAGAGAAAAAATAATAAAATTAGAGTGATTGATGACTTTTAGATTGGAGGAGGAGGAGGAGCTGCAAAAAAGCCGGTGCTCAATAAAAAAGAAATCAGTTTATCAAAAGTTTGGCCTTCGATGACTGATTTTAATGCGGTTTTTGTTGATTGTTTTTCGGAAGGGGGGAGAATTCGTAGACCGGTAAGGACAAGGTCTAGTCCATTGTTGAGGGTCAGTAGTTTGGAAGTCGCGATTTCGCTTGACCAACCAATTATCAGCACGTTGGCCAAGGTCTTTGAGCTATTATGCGTGCCAGAAGAAAGTGGTCGGCTTTTCGATTGTTTTTTCCTTTGCTATTTAATTTGCATCTGCTGTGAATCGCTGAGACGGGAATTTCGGTGGGTGTTATTTACATGGAAATTTAAGTGAGAAGATTCGTTGATTTTTTTTAGCGACAAATGACTTTTTTTCTTCTGTTTTGTAATTTCAACAGTTTTTAGATTGCATGTTGCGAATTTTATGATTTCAAATGATGATGGTGAGATTAGAGGTGTGGGTGGGAGTGTTAAATTTGGCAAAGATCTGGAGGGAAAGTGGCTCTTTGAGTCTTTGGCCCCCAAAGCCAAATCCATTAATCATGTTTGTAAACGGTTTGAATCCTGTTTGATTTGGAAAATAATTCGAAGGACTCGTCGATTTATTTTAGTATCTCGCTCTCTCCTTTTCCGCATAGAGCTTCCAAATCGATACCAGGCAATTCTAGGCCAAATAGAGAGAATACTTAAAGTGACTTTGACGCAAAATCGGTGACTGCTGGCTGTGTGTCGAACAGGAAATTGCTTGTATTGTCTGCATGTTTCTTCTTGTCGGCACAATGTAGTTTACGCAATACGAGTACGACGACTGGCTGGAATCGTTTGAATACGTAAAATACTCCTACGACTCGGATTTTACGTCTTTGCATAAATAAGGTGTTTAAGCTTTCTACTTTTACTCTCTTAAAGAGAATTTTAAAAGGAAATATATTGAGGTTTTTATTTGCGAAATTTATTTATAGATTTTTATCGGAATAGATAGCTCTTTTTACTTTAAAAATACACTTTCATTTTTATTATAAATGTAAATTGGCAATTTTGTTGTAGAGAAATGCGCATTAAAAATTGCTTTTTATAAAAACATATTTTTAACATATTTTTTTCAATTTATTGAATTTCTAGTATAACTAGTCTATTAAGCATAAAGATAAAAAACCACGATTTTTTAAATATAAAATATAACTTATTTCGTGCTGAATAATAGTTATTTATAAAACTAGGCATTATTAAACACTAGAAAAGCCACGAGCATAGCAAATGTTTTAAGGAAGGCCCAATTAATAATGCTTATCGATCGTGCTTTATACAAAAATTTTGGCATTTTTAAACAAATTAACACAAAAATCTAAAAAAATTATTCGTTTTCTTGAATTCAAATTTAAAATTTAGTTCGCTCCCTCACGTTGTTCATATTTTGTTTCCTAATTCCACGGGAAGATGAAGAAAACTTTATCTTGTTTTCTCTTTTTACTTGATAGGAAATAACACTTCAGTTTAAATACTTGTTTTCACTAACAAATTCATCTGTTTGAAAGAAGAATTAAATTGAAACAATTCGTTATTTTTTTTTTTTTTTTTTTTTTTTTTTT
>JXOV01013782.1:0-35144 GCA_001014945.1 Clogmia albipunctata
CATACGCGTCCTGGTCCACGTTGTCCCTCCAGGACGGCGCCGCTGATAAAACCCGTTTTACTGTTTACATAAATTAAAGCAAACAAATGTTCCATGTCACAATAAAATANGATTTGCCTTATGACCAAGTGGTTAAGAGGAATTCCAACAGTTAACGATAACTTTACAAGTGAACATTTGATTTGAAACATTTGTGAAACATGTCAATTTTTAAATTTTCCTTGTAAATAATCAAATTTAATGTGAAATTGTAAAAATTTTAGTACTCATTAGTGGAGAGCAAAAAACACTCACCTTCGGCTCGAAAGTTTCACACTCGTTTCACTCGTTAAAAAACAAATGACTTTTCACCCTTGTAGCACAAATAACTCTTGTATATTCAATTATAATTTTTTAAATATTAAAAGTCAAATACTTGGCCTTGGCACAGAAATTAAATTCTTTCTTTATCTGATTCACAGACTTGAGGTTTATACAAAATATTATATTAAAATTATTATTTATTCAAACATGTGTATATTTGATTAAACTTGGTTTTTTATGCTTAAAATTCTATATTTGGCTTTTAATAAATATAAATTTTGTTGTATATTATCTATTTATTATAATTTATGTTAATTACGCACACTCCTAGGACAAGGTCGTTCATATGGAATTTGACAGAACCTGTTTGGGATCCATGGCATTATTTCTTAACCGTTAAGAAAAAGTTTAAGTTGATGTGAATTATTTCGTATTTAATAAAGACGTGATACCATAACTTTTGCAATGTTACGTCTTTTATTTTTAACATCAATAAAAAATAAAAGTTACCAATTTCTCACACTCTATATTGGGTCTATAATATATGCAAATGAGATTTGGAATATTATCTAGATCTTACAAAGATAGCAAAGTATTATAAATTAATAAAAATAAATATACTGCTTCCACGGTTTTGAATTTTTAATTTTATCCACGCTTGAGGTCGTAAAGTTACAAGTTTGGCCAGTATCGATAAACAGGATGTTTTTACGGTAGCAACGGCGTTAATTAATTTGAAATGCATGCGAAACATCAGCAAGGTAATTGATATTTAAGAGGAATGCTGATTTGTGAGTAAGCCATAAATAGGCAGTTAAATAATGGGTGGAAGACAACGAGGACGCACATTTAGACCCAATTTCGATGAATTTTGTATATAAATAGGCATATTTGAATTTGTCTTGAATATTCAAATATAATTTATGGCCTATAATCCAATAAAAATGTCAATGATCAGGCGATTTGAGATGCCTAATTTATCTCGATCTTATAATGGAGACGCATGCAGGGGAAACGCAACGATTGAATCAATGAGACAAGCTTTAATATTCAAATCATTTTCCGTTGTCTGTTGTACGAGTATTTTCTCTTAACAAATATTTATATTTTATTATGAGAGGATTCTTAAATTAGATCCTTTTTAATGATGATGGTTATGAGAAGTACATCGTAATTTAATGTTTACTCTTATATCTATTTTTTTATATTCGTAAATATCAGTTTTATTTCACCTTTTTTTGTAAAATTTATTGAAACAATACTACAATGCAAAACGAAGTTGAAATATATTCACTTAGTGCGAATAAGGGATTTATTATGTCAAGTACGAAAAATGAATACATCAAAAGATTACAAAAATTTGATAAAAGCCATTACATTGCTTGCATTACCTAAATACATAAATGAAACATGATTATAGAAATTGTATTCTCAACCATAAGTTTCATAGTTTTTAAATAAGTTATAGATATATTTCAGTTTCATGTATGTTTTTCTAGTATATTGCATCCCTCAGTACCTTTAAAAATTTATTTTTCTAACTATACAAATTGCTTTGATTATTTTCAATGTATTTCTGTAGGATTGAAAGTATGATTGGAGAAGAAGAGTCCCAAGAGCGAAGCGAGGAGTTTGAGGTTCAGTTCCGTTGGACAATGAAACGAACGTGTAGTTGATTTTGTGTATTTTCTGTATTTTTTTTTATAATTTTCGTGAATAAATACTGAATTAATCTTTAAAACTGGTGTTCACAATCCCTTGTCATTTCTACATTTATATTCTAAATGAACATGTGGAGGATTATGATTGGGTTGAATAATAATATACTTTGACCCGTCATTCAGCACCGCACAATAGGCAGTATAGATCTGAACACAACAACAAAGGATGGCGTCAATGTCATTAAGGAATTATGAATTGCCATCTATTTTTGGGTTTCACAAAATAACGTCAAAGAGAGGCTTTCTGTGCTGAGAGCCATTCAATGATATCGGGGTAAAGATTATTCAATTCATCAGCCTATATTTTTGGGATATGTGGTTTTAAATACAAGAAATTCACAATATTTAAAATAAAAAGCCAACTTTTTAAGAAACTTTAGTGTTGGAAATAACCTTTAGTCTATAAATAAAACTAAACAACTTGTTTTAAATATTAATAATTAATAGGAATCCTTAAAGAGTTTGAAGGATACTACATTATTATAATGAGTAATTAACAAAATGTAAAATTTTTAAAATTTTTATTTAAAATAATAAAGAATTATATGCAACTGTTTATTAATTTATGTAGTTCCTACTCTAGTTCAGTTTGTTAAATATAAATTTTTAATAAAATTTTTCATTTTCAAATTCAATTTCCTAAAAGTTTTATTTTCTCTTTCCTCATGTTTAGTGAGTAAAATTCCACTCATTGTAATTCATATATAATTCATAAATGATACTCATTTAATTTTCGGAGAGATTAGCAGAGACAAAAGAGTTATGGCTGATTTGATGGAGATTTATTTTTAGGTTGACATTTAAAGCCAAAGATCGGGTTTGGCTCGCCTGGAGATCGATTGGAAATGACGGCCCTGATTTGCATAAGCCAACAGATCTCTAGGGAGTTGGATTTGCACAGTTCCTAGAAGAGTCACTTACAGGTTTTTCGAATAAAATAATTTCGCCATAGCTCTGAGTCAACGGAGAGATCAAACTTTGTGAAGAATTTTCTGAATGATCGTAATAAAACAAGCTCCAATTCAAAAGTTCGTTTTCTGGCTCGATCATCTTTATACTATCAATTGGATGACATTAATCAGTTTTAATGCACTGCTGAGAAAGGAGAATTTATCACTACGAGACATTTGAAAAAGAGATTGTTTCTGACATTTTCTTTCAAAATAAGAGAATTTTTCCGATTTCCTTAAGCACTTTCATCATTTCACAAAAGCACAAAGATGGAATTTTTTCAATCATCACCAATTTGACTGTCTCCAAAAACGACAAATTTGGCCAATGGAAATAAAAATATGTTAAAAATGCAAATGTTTCATTAAAAGTCACGAAATTCAAATTATAGAAGTTGAAAATTATGAAAAATTACACAGAGGCGAACATAAATTAACACTAACAACAAGAACTGGAGATGCCCGGTTTGGAAATCGATAATTGGAGCCAAGTTTAAGTGTTATTTAATGCTGTTGTGTGTTTGTCTCTCTCGAGCTCTCTGCAAAGGTAAAGACGTGTCGTGTGAGCCATCTGGTAAATACCAAATACCGACAACTATATGGAGGTCATTATATTTCATAATCAAATCATATAGTTCTTATCAAATGCGAATAATCAATTTTAAATCACTCAAATGTCTCGATGGTTTTTTGTTTGTTGAAGTCATCTTTTTATGATCTTGATGGAATTTTGGCACTTTGGTCTATCATAATTCGAAATCTCGTCAATATAATTTGATAAATTTATTCAAAAATTTATTATCTCTTAAATTAAACAGAAGTTAGAATAATATTAATTATATTGCTCCAAATTTAACATAATCCCCAATAAAATAAACATCCATGAGAAGGTATTGCCTAGTTGTAAATCAATTGAAATAATTATAATGCCTTTATTTCTCTTGAACTTATGCAACTGATGCGTAGAAAAATGATGATTCTGCATTGACGTGAGATCATAAATTTATCTGTCATGATGTGACACTAAAAACCCACTACTGATTTGGGAATTCGAAACTTTATTGTATTTTTATGTTCTTTTTTATCGAATAGCGGGAAATATTTCCAAATTGAGACATAAGTTCATGTGATACAGTTTTATAAATATATTTATAAGTTTTGGCAATATTAGTCGAAAAGAAAAGTAAATACACTCCGTTTCACACATTTCAATACAATAATTTTCTATAAGTCACGGTATTTCCCTTAACTTGTGTATATACAACTGCGATTTTCTCAAATCCCGATGAAAGAGAAATCTTAATTGGTTCTGAAAAAGGGTTTAATCAATTCAGTCAAAAGTTCTGTGTGTTTGTGTTCGTGTAAATTAAACCCGCGACGGACAGTTTGATGTTAATTTATTTACGGCTCAGAATAGACTGAAGAGTTACAATTAAATCAGCGCTAATTGCGCTTTGCAAAAATGAAAGATGCTTATTCGACGCATTCTCAGTCGCGGGGAAGAAGAGAAACAACGGGGGCCACGAATAAGCAGGGAAGAAGTTGCCGCAAAAACTGTTGGATCTGCGCCCGTCACAATATACAACTGCGAGAAAATTAATAGCCGACGTATCACTGTCTTATTGGTTTAAAATGGGTACTTTTTTTGAACTTACAATGTTAAGTTATATTCCTAGTGATGAATTGGATCATAAATCACTAGAACCTATTTACACAATTTATAATTAAGATTAAACTAAAAATTGTACTAGGTGGGCTATTAATTTTCTCGCAGTTGTATGAAGTTACGGTTCAGAAATTTCACCGGATATGTTACCCTTTCAAGTGCCAATTTTCTCGATCACATCAATCTGATATCTAAATGGTTTCTGAAGAGGAGTTTAATCCATAGAGTCAAAAGTTCTGTATATGTTCGTGTAAATTAAACGCGTGCGAGCCGTTTGATATTGATGTATTTGCGGCTAGAAAAAGACTGCAGAATTACAATTTAATCAATATGAATCGCCAAACATTTCAACGTTTCATGAACCAAGTTCTAACAGGCTTAGATTTCGTCTACTGTTACATTGACGACATTTTCATATTTTCCTCTTCTCCTCAAGAGCATATCAACCATTTGACAGTCCTCTTTGACCGTCTGAGCGTATATTGCATCAACGTCAATCGCGAAAAGTGTCAGCTAGATGCCCAGGAAATCGAATTCTAATCACAATTTCTGCTAACGGAATTTCTCTTTCTATGAAATTTGTTTTAAAAATGACATATGCTTAACGAACATACTGCCTAAAAGAAAACGGGAGTTGAATAGAGACAGAAAGTAGATGCCACAAATACTGTCATTGCAGATGGTTCGTTACAATATGTTTTAATATTCGAATTGGAATTAAGGTTAAATATCATTTTGTGTATGTATTATGTATAACAAAAATTAATTTTATGTGTTTGTAGAAAACAAATAAATAATTTATTTTATTATTTCAACGGTTTATATATTTAAGTTATGAAAGATATACAATAGGAAATAAGGTAAATGTTATATTTTGTTTATAATAGATTATTTAAATTAAGTAATTAAAGTTAAAAATAGCAGATAATTGATATAATATTTACCTTCAATTTGAAGTAAATGCAATTGTAAAGATTCAGTTTTTATACACTCATGGTCGGTAATTTTATTTGACTCAATAAAGGTACCAATTAATGTCTCTTTATATATATACGTAAATGTAAACTGAATATTATTAAAAGTCGTAATAAAACTATACTTTAAATTATAATTTTTTACCATAGTGTTTCTAATAAAGTAAATTTTTAATTATGGTTTTTGATTAAATAGTTATTAATAAAGGAAAAGTACTAGTGTTTAAAACGAATTCTTTACAGCACTTGTGCCCTTGTGTCGTTTTTATAGACTTTGAAGGAACAAATTTTAGTTTCATTATATCAATTTGATGTAAATGAATTTACTTAACAAAGATATCAATTAATGTCGCAAATTTTTGATTAATAAATTTTACTAAATAGTTATTATATGTGTGTAAAGTATAAAAGAATATTTTTGAATAAAAATTTTGTGCGATATAAATTTGAGGGTTTTTAAGTTTCACTAAGACGTCACGATTTTGAAAGTGATGATGCCCTATTGTATGGAATTCCATAGAACTTTGAAACGTAGACCATTATAATTTATTGTTAAGAATATATATAGCATATTTCGTTGCTATCTGTTATACAATGGTAGAACTTGATGAATATTTATGACCAAATATAATAGTTAAAAGCCCTAACCGGACGCGTCTTCTTTGGAAATTTTCCAGCAACGTTAGTTCTTTAGAAAACTAAAAATCCATATCGATTTTGCACTTTAAAATCGTTTATGATCATTAGTACATAGTTGATAATCGGTTGTACATATGAATGCTTTTGTGCCTAATAATGTTTTTCAACCGCACATTGTACACGAATTTATGAAATTCTAATTACCAAAATAGTGAAAGATCTTACAATTTCTTTTAAAAATATATATATTTAAAGCTATTAGAAATATCTTTGTACTTTTGAAATTAGAGTAAGATGAACTAACAAAATGTTCTTTTTAATATACAAGTTTTGTTAACGGTTTTTAATTCCACCAAAAAGCCTTTTTAAAATAAAATACCGAAAACTATACGTTTTAGCACATTTCAAAACGTACTTCAAACGATTATCAAGGTGATGTTAAGTTGATTAAATTAAACGGCAATTAAATTTGATGAGACCTTTAGATTTTAGTGCGATTTGAAGAAGACCGTTTAATGCATTTCATTCAAAATCTTAAATTTGGATTCGGGTAATCAAACCCAGAGCTAATAAATAAGATGAGATGATCAAAGGGTAACCACTTTCGGTGATTCGTGTAGGTATATAGTTTTTTACAGCCCATCGACTTTTATAAACCCCTGCTGGATGGGAAAGATCAAATATTATACATATTCCTTTTAAGTGGAACAATAAAAAAAAAAGAATATCGCAAACAGTAAAATCCGTCTCTTATCTCTGGTTATTGTGTGCTGAATCAATTTTACAAAAATAAATATTGTGTATTAGAGAGAAGCGCGATGGTCGTCGCGGTCGGATGTGGAAAACATCTGATCTTTCGCATATTTAATGAAGGAGTCGACGATGAGACCAGCCTGGGTGATAAAGAGTTGTTTAATATCAAGGCAAACCAATTATTTAGTAAGCAAAATATGTTTAGTTGGAGACACAAGCCAAATCCATCTTTATGCTTGACACGCTTACCCATTTGATGTATGAACTTTGAATAAAACTATTTCATGTTTTACATAAAGTATGTGCTAAATGAATTACTTCTTTAAAAAGTAAATAAATTTTTGGTAAATCGGAAGATGAACCCTTTTTAATAATATTCTTATTTTTAACAGCTATAACAATCCTATTCAAAAGATAACACTTCTTGTCTGTTGTGGTCAGTCCACCGATGAATGCTCTTTTCTCACAGCAAACACAATTCGTCAAGTGTAATTCTCTGAAAGTCGCACAAAATGCCAAGTGACTGTGTAAAATCCCAATTATTCAATTTGTCATCCCACTTGTTGTGTGGATAACCATTGTATCCATAGTATAAAGATGACAGAGAGCGCTTTGGATCCAATAATTAAAAGAAAATCATCTTGAATGATTACCCTCAAAGGCCTTTTTCAAGGTCGTTGGAATTTAAATTTCGATCGCAACAAAGAGGCGACACCAACTTACGCATAATTTGGAAGTGTCTTTTGAAATTCCAAATCCAAAATGAGCAAAATATATAAAAAAAACTCATTGCCATTTAACGAGATTCCGATCTCTTGTAATCTTCTTCGACCGAAGTCGCCGTCGTCTTCTTCTTAGTCTCATCTCCCACAACTACACACTCTTAATTGCCATGCTTACGCGGTCAGCTCGACGATTAAAAAATGCCGGTTTGGTCAGGTGCTGAGCTACCAGTCATTTGTTTCGTGTCTTCGGCACGGGTTCACCTGATAATGCCATCACCAAAGCGAGAGTGAGAAGAGCCCAAAAGAAGATGACGAAACCACTATGAGACTATCTCGGCTAATCACTTTCGGTTTCAATTAAGAACTTAATTCCTCTCCGTTCCATACTCTTTTCGGCGTTTTTCTTATCCACATCCATTCAAAATCCGGCAACAGTCATTGACTCGTATTTTATCCACTTAACGAACTTAAGATATACAAATTAACTGTGAAATTTACATCATTTTCACAAAAGACACCTTTGAGTTATTGCAAAAACGATTCGCAAAAATGATTTGCAAATTTTAGTGGGAAGCTTTAATTTTGTGTTACAATTAATGGGGTATTTTGATGTTCTACCTGGAAGATTCCTTAAAGACTCCTGAAAAACGTGTGATTACTTTAAAACTACGCGTTAAACTAAAATACGAATAAAATAAATATTTTCATTCCAAATATGTGTAGTAAAAAAATTAAAGGTTATTCATACTTTTTTGTTAATTAAATTTAAAAAGCCATTTGATGTTGGAGATAATGCAACTGCTTTTTATCGTAGTTTTAAAACCATAAGTTAAAATTTTGATTATGCCAACATCATTAAATTTTAAAAGTCTTAAAAGGATTCTATAAATAATTAAAAAGAGACAATAATTCACAAAAGTGTCTAAATTATAAAATTTATTATATCCTTACATTTTCAGAATGTCAAGTGGGAATTCTACTTAATTACGAACGGTAAAGGTATGCAGAACTGACAAGGGACTGTGAACACCTGTTTTAAAGATTATTTCAGTATTAATTCAATAAAATTATAGAGATTACACTTCACACTCATTTCATCGCTAAACCACACCTAACCTCAAACTACTCGCTTTGCTCCAGGGACTCTTCTTCTAATCATTCTGGCAATCCTACATGTATTTATACATTTTTATTGCATCTTTACTAAAGTGTGAACTCTGTGTAAGAAATCCAACAAATTTATATGGACATTGGTTTCGTCCTGGGGTTGTCATTGTAAAAAACTTTTATTCAAATCTTTTCATAATAATGAGTCAAGACACATTTTTTAAATTTCCGTGACCGAATACGGTTATGGATTTTTAATGCAATATTAAATTTTCATTTAAAAAGAACGAAATCAAAAAAAATCCAAAACAGTTAAAGTAACACATTTGTATTTATTTGGAATGTTCTATTCTTTGCCCACACTAGGATAGATATATTTGTTAGCAACAAAGGCAAGTATAGAGATTTTATTGGTGTGGAACAAGCAACACATATTTTTACAAAATTTCTAAAGATTTTTATGTTGAATTATTAAAAATGCATACAATTTTGTCGAAAAGGGTCGATAAGCATTATTAATCACTCTGCTTTCTTTAAGGCAAGCACTCGCTACGCTCGTGACTTCTAAGAACCCTTGTGTTTAATAATGTCTTATCTTATCGACCTAGTTGTATAAATAACGATTTTTCTGACATATTATGGTTTATAATCTTATTTAAACAATTGTTTTAAAATAATAACTAAATATTAATATTTGAGATTTAAAAAAATAAATCTATATGTAGGCCAATAATTGTCGGTTTTGACAAAGGATAACTAAAAAAACAATATACTAGGATATACAATTTCCCTTTCAGAAGAATCACAACCTTACACAGTAAGTTTTTTGTTTTCAGCATTTTATTAGTAGCACCTAGATTAGTTGCAAGCGGATCAGTTCAATCCATCTATTTTATTTCTATTTTTGCACCATTACCATGTAATCCGCAAGAAATATTTTTCAGCAATGTTATTTATATATTTAAATGGAAACCTTTATCATGCCTTAAGAAAAATCCACCCAGGATTTGATCCAAGGAGGCAAGTGGAGAAGAGAGCCAACAACTTGACTATAGGGCGGATATTGAACTAGGAAAAATATTATAAAATTTTTCCCGTATCGAAACATACGCTTTTTGATTTCCATTTGAGTTTCGTAATGTTTCACTTTATCGCACTCAATGAAAATTTTCAATTTTTATTTCACTAGTGTAAAAAATGTCATGAACTATCCAACAAATTTCTCCCAAAGTCAATATTTGGTCGCCATTGAACTAAACAAAATATTGGCCTCGGCTATGCCATACGACCGTGATTAAGTTGCGAATTAATTATTATTGTCTGTTTTTAAATTTTAATATTTACCGTTAAAACAGCCATATGTATATAGTTTAGCTATTTTTATTCGACTTTTGGCACATTACGTGGATATCAGAGATAAATCTCGTCAGGTTTCCTTGGCTAGACGCCGCTTCCTTTCGGAGTATAGGGCAGGGATAAATCTGCTTAATTGTAATATAAGTAAATTATATTAATAGCCTTAAATAGAATTTTTTTTACATAAATAAAAGCAAACAAATGTCACAATAAAGGGTAGGTATTTGCCTTATGACCAAGTAGTTAAGAAGAAACAAATTAAATTAGTTTGAATTTGAACCGTTAACGGTAACTTTACAATTTAAGATTTCACTTGAAGCATTTGTGAAATATGTCTATTTTTAAATTTTTCTTGTAAATAATGAAATTTAATGCGAAATTGTTAAAATTTCCGTGCTCATGAGTGGAGTGCAAAAACGTTATGTCCTGCTCGGGTGTAACGTCCTGTTTTTAACGAGTAAAACAAGTGTGAAACATTCGAGCCGAAGCGTGTTTCATCGTTTTCCAGGTAGCACAAATAACTATAAAGCCATGAAGATAAGACTAAAATTTCCTCTTAGTTTACCAGAATTAGATTAAATAATATATAATAAATACAAAAGTAAAATGTATAATTACAACAGTATCTAATAAAATGTTAGGTAATAAAAAATTAAAATTTCTGTTTATAGTATTTTTTAAATGAAAATTTACTCTGAAATAATACAATAATAAGTATGTTGCATAAAAAATAAATGAATTGCAATAAATTTTGAAGTTAAATGGTATAATTTGTCCTGAAATCAAATATTCATAAATTAAATTAAACATTTTTTTTATGAAATACTTAATTTCTATGAATTAAATTTTAAAAGAATTTCCTTTCCCTTTACTTAAAATTTAAATAACATAATAAAATTGCGAATATTTTTATTTTAAGATATATTTCACTAATTGAAGTTTATTTTGCAATGACAAACGATTATCTTTAAACGTAAAAGTTAAGGAAATAAATAAGTGACGCTTTTGAGCGACCAATAACTATAAATGACGTAATTAGAGTTAAATGTTAATATGTTATTAATTGTTTACAATAATATAACCAATATAGTTGTCATTTTCCATTATTACGAAAGAAAAAAACCTAATGGACTGTCGGAAATTTTTCTTCGGATAATGCTTCGTGTCGAATGAGAATTATTGGCAATTAGTTGGCATGAGTTTGACTATTAAGAGGAGATTGCAAATCGTAATTGCAGACGAAAGATGTTCCCATTTTGCTAATATAGAATAAAAGTCGCGAAAAAGAGTGTTCGAGTATTTGTTTGTCATTATAATTATTATCTGAATTTATTAACTATTTATTATAATTGTTATAGTGTGGTTTATTTTTTATTCATAAATCTCTGGAAAGTAGCTAGATATTTCACGTTATAAACAAATTATATAATATTAATTAATATATTAATATTATTCAATAATGTAATTAAATAAATAACATTTTTGAAAATGAAAATTAATATAATTAGTTAAATTTGATTTTATTTAAAAGTATTGTTGAAATATGCTTTATATTTAATTAGAAATTATAATTTAAATGAAAATATTTATTTAAACTATTTTGGAAGAAACCGGATTATAGAAATAAATAGTAGTATCTTTTAAAAATGTTCAAAGTCATGTATAAAACATGATTGATAATTAAACCCTCTTTCACTCTCTTGTCGACCTTGTTAAATGATTTTCATACAACATTTAATTAGAAAATATAATTATTTTAATTAATAAATAATTGTACCCGAGGTGGTGCAGTGGGTTGAAACATTGATTCAGAATTGGTTCACTCGAAACCATAACAAATTCGAGACCTGATCAGATCGGAATTTGATTAAAATACACTTACAAAAATACTTTATAACAATTAGTATCTTCAACACTATTTGTTCGATTTCAGACAGGTTAAAAGCTTGAATGGAGTACGCAGAATTGAAGAGATAAACCAGATCTTTCTATAATACTAGTAATTTGGTGCCGCTCAATGAAGGAATACAGATGAAAGTTGTGAAAGGAATGGTCTTCTTCGTAGTATGTGTTTTCTGTTTCGGTACCAAAAACCTGTCAAAAAGGGTCTATATAGAATCACACCTCGATGTGGTAACGCATTTGGATGCCTTTTCGGAGCCAAGGGTTTAATCCCTGGGCGGGTAGGATTGGGTCCTTTTCAACTGGTCTAGTTTCTATTAATTGACTAATAATACACTGAAAATAAATAGTCAACGAAATGTCGAAAACCCGTTGGTTGAGGTTGAGACTCCCCATGTTCCTTACAGGAATTGAATGGGAATTTTTTTTTCTATAATACTATTAATCTGCTGCCATTTGATGAATGGATGCATATGGAAGTTGTGAAAATGATGGTCTTCTTCTTATTAGTGTGTATCGTTTTGTTGGGAAACCTGCTAATAAAAAGGGTCTATATAGAATCATCAGTTCATGGGGCTAATCAATTCATAACAAATAATGATTCGTAGACATGATATAGGCGACTCCCTAGAGAACGATTGGCCAATGAACAGGGTATTTGAAANTTCTTATTAGTGTGTATCGTTTTGTTGGGAAACCTGCTAATAAAAAGGGTCTATATAGAATCATCAGTTCATGGGGCTAATCAATTCATAACAAATAATGATTCGTAGACATGATATTCAATTGCCAATTGTGAAAGATTGGCATATGAATATATAGGGCATTTGATAACTTTGATGACGTAAAACCAATTGGTTAAACTTTGACTGGTAACGGTTGTTGTGTCGTCAGTGAAGAATCATTTAAAAAAGTTGATAAAATAAAATATATCGATGAAATTTGATTATAGTTAAAATAATATGTATTTCAGAAAAACCAGTTCTATATCTTCTAAGAATTCCCTTAAAGGTCAAGTGCGTAAAAGAACTTGGTATTTGAATAAATTATAGTAAAGTAAAATTTATACAAAAGAGAAAACGCTTTTAAAAAAATTCCTATTTTATAAAGTTCAATATCGAACTTGGAAATTTTCACCTACGAAATGTGTGTTATTTTAACTTCACAGAGAGATATTAAACGTTAGAATAGTTTTTTGCAATTTTTATGAAAAGGTCATTGCTATTAATTTCCCAAAAAAAATCGCAGTGACCCGCAAAAAGACGTCTCAAGATGTATATGGGCAGAGGCTGTGGGATCTGTAAAAGTCACAAATCACGTTGGGCCATGTACGCAAAACCAGAAACTGATCTTCGGAAATCATCCGTCTTCTTCTTGTCTCTTTTTTCATATTTTTTCAGTGTTTTTTTGGCGCCCAATTTTTATATATACTGCTTTTGTTTTTTATGTATATTTCTTCTACATATTTCTTCTTTGATAAAATACAATACATATGCACGGGTCTAGCTTCTGATTGGCGGGGGACAATTTTCGACTAGTTTCGCCTGGCTAAGATGAACTGATGAGCCCCACAATTTGTAATCTCGATCGGTATAAATAAGAGCCGATGTTTGGTAGCAAAGACAAACAGTTCAGTGCTTCCATCTCTTGGATTAACAAACTCTACAACCACCCCAAACAAACACAAAAATGAAATTCGCTGTGAGTAGAATTTTCAAAAATTTGTTCAAAACCGGGCGCATAGAATTTGTACAATGATCAAACGCAGTGATCAGTGAAAAAGAGAAAAAAAAAACAAAAGTGATCGTTAATTGACAAATGGATAACTAACTTGGATTATTCCTCGCTTCGCTTCGTTGCAGATTGTTGCTCTGGCCCTCATCGCGGTCGTCGCCGCCGATAAACTGACCGGACATGAGGTCGTGCCAATCCTCCGACAGGACGCCCAAGTCAACCCCGACGGATCCTACTCCTATTCCTACGAGACCGGAAACGGAATCACCGGAGACGAACAGGGACAACTCAAGAACTTGAACGCCGAACAAGATGCCATGGTAATTATTAGCTTCTAATCAGAAAACAGTGCAGTGATTTACTGATTTATTGCAAAGAAGAAAAGGAAAAGTGGTGTTGTCAAAATGTAATCAAAAGCTACTTTGATTATTTTTGGACGACTATTAAAAATTTTAACGTTCAAATTTGAGAAATTTTAATTGTTTTGTGTAAAAATCTAATATAATCTAATATTGAAATTTATTGAGATATAATTCTATTCTCTAAGGATTCTTTAATTTTCTATATTAGACATAGATTAAACTTAATTTTGTCACGTATCAATCTTATTTTTATGTATAAATTTAAATTTTCCATTGTCCATAGTTCAAACAAAAACATAATTTGTTATAACTCATAATTTAAATTTCAAATTTTGATAATTAAATCAATATTTGTTCATAGTATTAAATCATGGTTATAAAAAACCTGATACGTGATTTTTATGATCATGTTATACAAAAAACACAACATAAAAAGAATTAGTAAAACATGCTTCTTTTGTGCAATTCCGTCCCACCACTTACAAGCATTTGCAATTCAAATTGTGCGTTCCGAATTCGGTAAAGTGGAATAAAATCTGGGCCATCGAAAAGCAGATGACACCCGAGTTTCAGAGTTCAGATCAAGTTACTGACGTAATCGGGGATTTTGTTTTTTCTTCTGTCTCTGTTTATTAAGATGACTTTTACGTAACATCCATATTAATATTCATCTTTTTGTTTGTTTGCTTTTTTTTTTCTCTGTGCTCAGGTTGCCCAAGGTCAGTTCAGCTACACATCCCCCGAAGGCATCCCAATCCAGCTCTCATACGTCGCCGATGAGAACGGATTCCAGCCCCGTGGAAACCATTTGCCCACCCCACCCCCAATCCCACCAGCAATCCAGCGAGCCCTCGAATACTTGGCCAGTCTGCCCCCACAGAGGAACTAAGCTCCACCTAGTCACCACCCAATCTATCTAATCTAATTCCAATGCGGTCTTCTTTTCGATTAATTGAAAAAGAACTCTGCCCTTCGTCACCTCCAATACTCAATAGACTTTTCCCCACGTACAAACAGTTTTAATTGTAAATAATTAAAAACACTGCCATTTACCGAATAAAAAAATTTAAAATTTACCTCTAGTTGTTTCTATCTTGGGAAAGAAACTTATATTTCAGATCATTTTCTTTCTAAAAATGCAATCACACCAGGTCTTGGTAATCGTTATGCTTATTTGTGATTTTATGATGATGATTTAACATACTTCAATATTAACATACTCAAAATTAGCTACTGCTTAAGAGATTAGTGATTTATTCATTAGATTAAAAGATTTTCACTTCAGATGTTGTCAAGGATGCAATGCCCAGTGGTATAATGCTTACAAAAAAATAAGTGGAATTAAACAAACTACGAAGGAATGGATGTAAATAGATTCCCCAAATAGTAATGGAAGCGCTGCTGAGAGGAAAGAGACCAGTATTCAGAATCAGGAAACGATTAGTGAAGCAGTACAACGCCTATTATGTAGGAACGCGATTGGAAAGAGTTTTTTTTTATCATACATTTAAAGATAATATCAGGAAGGGTCAAAAAGTAATTAGAATTAGAGTCGTATGACGCTGTTATTTCAAAAGGAATTTTAATTTGTTTAGAACATTCTTTAAGACCCTTACTATTGAAATTGTAGCCAAATATATACTTACGGTTAAGACATTTCACCGAAATACGTTAGCTTTTCAGTCACCGATTTTCTCAGAGAAATATTAATTGGCTTCTGTGTGTTCGAGTAAATTAAACTCGCAACGGACAGTTAGATGATAATTTATTTACGGCTGAGAACAGACTCAAGAATAACAATTAAATCAGCGCTCATTGCGCTTTGCAAATATGAAAGATGCTTATTCGACGCATTCCCAGTCGGCCTGAAGAGAGACAACGGGGATCGAATAGAGCCGGGAAGAAGTCGCCGCAAAAACTGTCATTGGATATGAGCCTGTTTCAATATATTTTTATTATTTATTTAATTTAGTGTTTATTATTCATCAGAATATAACACGATTCGTAATATAATTAAATAATTTCAGATAAACCTATTATATTTAAAATTTAAATAATATTTGTAATTCTTAATTTGACATGATTCGATTTGATTTAATTTGATTTATGGTAAACAATTGAATAATGTTAGAAACTAAAACTAAAGAGACAAAAAAATATAGCTAAGCCTGTAACAATCAAAGCTTAATCTGTATAAACGGAAAAGGCTTCTTCCGGGCTCCATCACCTCCAGGTATGAGTCAGTCGAGCATCTTCTCCATGAACCACCTCATCTCTTGACTATTCACCAGAAATCTCGAAACAGACGACATCTCCACCTCGTTCCGTATCTTCAGCATCTCTGCCATTCGCTCAGCTTGTGTGGAGGTTGATGGCGAACCAACAATTCCGACCAATGTTTTGCATCTATTAAGGGGAGTACAGCCCACCAAAAAGAGGTCCATTTTATTCCACTCCGAGTCACAGAGCGGGAAGTTATTTTCAATATGAAACATATGTGATTCTCCATTCAAGAACAGTGATTGGTAGTACCCATTTATTGTGATTAGCTGGTAAAAGACTCTGGCTCTTATTCACAAGAATAATTCCTATTTTTTTCCAACATATACTTACTTATAAAAAGGGTAGAAATTCGACCCATAAATCCTTTGTAAATCTAATAAATATTAGAAGTAAGACATCTATCCGATTTCTCACTTTTGCAACAAGTACACAATAAGATTAATTTATAGTTATATTTGACAGTTCAATCACAATCCAAATGGTTTTTTTTTTCATCATTTTGAAATTGTTGACAAACCATGAGTCTGCTGATATCTATTTAAGTGCTTAAAAAGTTTAATATTGAGACGATATAAGAGCTTATAATCTGTTTTGCAGAACTTAGAAATTGAATTTTTGTTTTCAATTTATACGGGCTAAAAATATGAGAGAATCATGTAACTAAGTATATTGAGTTTTAAGGCGGAGATGTTAATAAACAAATAAAAAAATACCAAAAAACGTTGTCCTAATACCGGTTTTTAAAGACTTATTGACCCGCCCTCGTATACAGCATAATATTTCTGCATATTTGTGTTTCTGTTCCTTCAAAAAGGCATAAAATCCAGTGCAAACCACGATCGATTAGTACTTTTTGCAATTCTGTATCGAAAAGTGGCCTTTTCTTAACGCAAATTGGTTCGGTTCTGCACGGACTGCTGAAATAATTTAAAATTTGCACGAAAATTGTTACCAATTTAATGAAATTACATATTGTTGTCAAAACAAATTAATTATTTAAATATGAAAATTTCGTGTGTGGCACAATTTGAAAAAGCCGTTGCGAACGTTTTTTTTGTAAAAGGATCTAGTCAATCCTACCGGCCCAGGGATCTAACACATGACCTCAGGGGAGGCAGTCGAATGCGTTTCCACTCGAATATGAGACGGGTGTTGTATTAATAACAATTATAATTTACACTCATATTTTCACTGTTTTATTTTTTTTCAAACAGATGAAATAGTAACTAATTACATTTTAATCCACTTTAAATAGCAATACATACAATAAAATTACGTCATTACATATTTTAATGTTTAAAATAATAAATTCTTTCAAGTTTTCACTTTCTTTGACATTATTAAATATTTGGCTATGGGAGTCTTCGGAACTTTCAATTTCGTTTGCAAAGTCAATGGTCTTCTTCCAATACAACCGGTTACTGTTTTTACGATCAGTTTTTGCAGCGTCATCAACGTACGCCAAGTCGCCCACTTCGGATTCCCAAAAAACACCAGATCCCGTTCTATTCATCCAGGAATAAATTGCTTTGTTCCAAAAACAGTTGGATACTTTTTTATTATTTTTATGGATGCACAGGTGCCACCAAGTCGTCTGACATTTGCGAGGCAAAACATCCAAAAACAAGTTTTGCCAAGAATCTCTATTTTAGTGCTATAAACGAGATTTGCTTCTCGGAAAAATGTGTGATGTTTTTGTGTCATCATACATTTGTGTTTGATAATTAGTTGTTAAAACAATCGGATTTAATATAAAGAATAAGAGTTTGAAGATGGGAGTTTAAAAATAGACTTATAATTAAAACATAAATAGTCTCGAATGGATTTTAAATGAAGTGGATATTCTGCATTTAGCTCATTTATCTCTTTATCAGCTCAATTATCTTAATTTAGTTTCAGAATTAAACTGCTAAAAATAACAATTTTAAAAGCAAAAGACGTTCGGAATGGGTATAACTTGAGTTAAACATATTTTTTAATTAAAAAAATACACAAGAATTTGAAAATGTTAAAATTAAAATTGTTGAAAAATAGAAGCATAAAGCTCGTTTTCGGTTTGTCAACGAAGTGAGAGCCAGAGTATCTTTAATAACGAACCGCACATCATATTTGTGGAGTTGAGGATGAGACAGTATAGTTTGTTATAGACAACGGCTGCCCAGATGGAAGACTAATGGGAGTTCTGCCTAGCGAAAGAATCATCAGGAAGCAATTAATGAAGAAAATTTTGGTTGCTCGAAAGCAAAACATAATGAATTGTTTATGATATAAAATAAATCGTTGAATAAAGCCCTAGGTATGCGAAAAAATAAGTCTAAAAAATGGATGAAATAAATTAAATGAAGATTTATTACATAAAATTATAATCCATTCATCATATTTTAAAAAATAGCTGAGTTCAATATTAGGTTGATTTTAACCTCTTTCTGATGTTTTTGGCCTAACATTTGTATGGAAAGCTTCTTTCAACGTTTAATTATTTCCCTTATTATTATTATATAGTACTTTATATGAAATAGTGTTGCAACAGAACTCTGCTTCCGCTTCCGCAACTGCAGAAGTTCCGTATATTTTTTCACTTCTGTTTCTGCTTCTGTTTCCGCGAACTTTATAACAGAACTCTTAACGGAAGTTTAATATATGTAGAACATCGAAATAGGCTGAAAGGTGAAAAGCGGCCAAGTTACTCTTTATTAAATATAACTTGCCGCAGCTTAATTTTGACTACTAAAGTACAAATTTATTAAAAGAATGTGAAATTTAATGTGAAATTGTGCTTTTTTTCATTGTGTTAACGCTTCCGTTTCCATTTTTGCATCCGTTAAAATTTACTTTTGACATCTGTTTCCGTTATGACAGTTCCGTTGCATCACTAATATGAAATAGAATTTTTGTTATAATATTTTTTTTCATTTTTCGAAATCAGCGTTTTTAGAATTTTAATGTGAGCTTTAGGATAACGAATAGCCTACTATGACATTGCGAGAAAAATTGCTGATTTTATACAATCTCGATTATAAGCTTTTGAGTATAAATTTAAAGTTTATATATGGTTCCAGAGTTGCAAGGAAGTGATTGTGTTTTTAACACAATCTAGAGATGTACGTAGAAGTATTAAATCGCTGTTATAATCTCAGGTGTGCTAAGATCTAGGATCATATGAACCCCACAGGGGGTATTAATTTTGAGACCAAAAAGACCACGGGTTAACCGTTGAAGATCATTTGAATAAAGAATTTCAATAAGTTTTTCAACATGGAAGATATCAAGCTCCGAGCAGTCATTTTTTATTCTGAAGGGACACACTGTAACGGAGATAAACATCGAACTAAACAACGGAGACTCTTCAGTAGCAAAAAGCACTATTTGCAAGGGGATTCGATTATTCAGCAGGTTCAGGATGTCCAGTAAATATGGCGGCGGATGACAGGAAACGGCAGTAATTAGAGAAAACATTAAATTAATAGAACAAATTATTCTAATGGACCGTCAACAAAAGCTCAAAGAAATCGCGGAATAGCATATACAAGTGTCCATATTATCAAAAAAAAAAACGAACTTAGTTAGCTACAACTCTGCAAGTGGATACTGAAACTTCTTTTGGCAGTGGGTAAGAAATGACGGGTAGAATAGTTCACACAGTGACATTTGCGAAGTCTGCTGTTCGGGCTACCGGTTTCGAAGAAATTCTCAACACCTCATTTAGCCCAGATATGATGTTCAGGGACTACTTACTGTTTTTAAAGTTTTAAATTAGACCTCAGGAAGCGGAGATTATCGATGGAGAGTGACCTGAAGGAGACGGTTTTGATACATTTCGAAGACAAGAGTTCGGAATACTTTTACGGCGGAATCAAGGGCCTGTTTAATAAATGTAGTAAATGTATTGAAATAGAAAGGTGCCATTTTTAGCGTAAAAAAGTTTTTCATTTTGTGTATATCAATAACATTGCGAAATAATATTCTAAGCGTATTATAAGTAATGGCTCTATAAAAGAATTAAAATGGGCGAATTGACTGGATTCGTTTACAACAGGTCTAGGTGCTTTTAATTGAGTTCTAATACTCTCACACCAAATAGTCATGAAAAGTCTTGACGTTGAGACTCAAGAATTGAAAGGGAAGTTTATTAAACAATCTCACTTAGAAAAATAAACAGAATTACAACGATATCTCTTATGGTATTCGAGATTATACGAGCAATTGGGTACTACTACGTATGTGTTCATTCCTCGATATTAATCACCATTTATTCCATCGTTAATTGATTTGAGCAATCGGTCTTATTTTACTCTAATTGCCAATCGGGCTCTACAATTGTACTAATCAGATTCAGGTCAAATATGATTGGCCAATGTAAATAACAATTAAAGAGAGCAGATGATTTAAGGGAATTATTTGGCAAGTCTTTAAGAAGAAAAAGATTTGTCTACAGTGCTTATAAGAGAATATCAACAATGTTACTTGATATGTTAGAATTACTACAATGTGATGGTAAAACATTTAAATATATTCAATGAAAAAACGACTAGCTATCGAAGTGAAGACGCCTAGTAAAAGCTTGTATAAAAGCTCTAGGTTTATCCTCATTAACACTTATAGCATATATTTAATGCTTGGTAAAATAACAAAAAACCCAATGATTTACAGATGGAAGATTAAAATTATGATATCCCAATTGACAAATCGAAATTTATTAAAGTTAAAAAAATATTGTCCACATTTTTAGTTTATTGCATAGATAATCATTTCAATGAACCTAAAACATACATGTGATCTCCCAATAAGAGTAATATATTATTTTTGAAATAGATTCGTTCAATATTTATTGAAGTATTGTACGATTTTATATTAAGAATTTTTGGGTTTACTTGTCATCATTAAGTTTTAATATTTCACAATTAAATTTTTTTGTCGACAAACATTAAATACTGGTCAGTCTGCCCATTTTTAAAGTCCCCTGAATTAAGGCAAGCCAATGGGGGTCATATTATGCAATTGATCCGGTCTTTTTACCATGTATTTAAAGATAATTTGGCATCTTACACTAAGTTTACATACTTAACAAAACCAATTAAATCATATGTGGGAGAAGAAAAAAAAATAACTACGGTATTATTATTTAACGAAAACAGTTATAGGGTAAACTTAGGGGAGATGCCGCAGGAGATGACATAATCCCTTTAATTTAGGGAGAGTATAATATAAAAGCTCTTAAAGAGAGCTCAACGTCTTGTCAACATTTGTTCGACTGAATTAAATCATTTTAAAAGAAATATTTTGTGCTTACTACAACACTTCGTTTCATCCCTTTACGACAAGTGTCTTCGATTAAATTTTAGTTAATATTACGGAGTGTATCAATCTGATCTCAATTTTTTTGGGATCGAAAAAAGGTTATCATTTTCCATCGCCTGGACTATAAAATAAAAGTCTCGGTTTGTTGCAAATAATTAAAAAGTGTGCGAATTTTCCCATACAGCAATATTGTTTCATCCTTTTACGACAGGTAACTTATTTTTTCCCATTGCGCCAACAAGAGAGATGTATTGTTTAATATATACAGCGCGTCATAGTAGGCACCCAGTAACAATCTTTGAAAGTCTAAAAGTCCGAATTATGAGAAAATATTATAAAAATTTTTTGAATGTAAATAAAGTAATGAAGGCTATCAAAAACTGTGCTCATTTTGCATCGAATGGCTGTCCTATTGTGCCCATATTATCATAAAGTTACAGTTACGGGTAATATTTTCTGATTTAGCGGGTTTTTATGCTATTAAGCACCATAGCTAATAAACGGCTCGAAGTATTTAACTCAAACCATACTATTTTGATGATTATCCCCAGCAAACCGTCCTTACATGGTTTTGAAATTAAACTATTTGGATCTAGTCATTTTGGCTATGAACTAAATAAAAAATATCAGCAGAATTATTATATAGAACAATTATAAGACAAAATTTAACAAATAAATAATTTTCTTTAGTACCGAAATGAATATAATCCATCTGTTCAATTTCAAAACTAAGTACTAGTAGTCTACAATTGCTCGTATAATCTCGTAAACTATAAGTGATATCGCTTTAATTCTTTGTTATTCTTCTAAATATCTTCTATCTACTACTACTGGAAATACATGAAAACGGCATCCTTTAGGCCATTCCCCGTCAAAAATATCCGACCCCTGAAAACCGAAAGTAGTGGCTAAGAATCATATCTGGGCTATACAAGGGATGGGGAATATCTTCCAAAACGGAAGCCTTCGCAACTGCCGCAGTGTGGACTAGCTCATTGTCGTGTAACAGAAGGACGCTTTAAGAGATCATCCCACGGCGTTTCTCTTTTATAGTGTCGCGTAGCTTCGCGATCAGGATTGTGTAGTTCATTTCGTTGACAGTATTTTTTTTCTTTAAAATCTATCAACAGGATTCCTTGGTATTCCCAAAAGATCGAAGCCATAATTGTTGGACCTTTGCCTTTAAAGACTTCGTCACTTTATCGACTCTGTATTATTGCAGGAGCAATGTAAAAAATCATTGTTTTATTTCCACTAAAACTTTGCTGGTCTGGGTCGTTACCACACAGGTCCAAAACTAATTTTATACTTTTTACCCATCGTTCCTTTTCCACTACTGAAAGAAGTTTCGGTATCCACTTTGCTAACTTATAACTAACCAAGTTCGTTTTTGATTATCCTTTGGGTACTTTCATATGATAGTCCGGACTCTTCCGCAATTTTTTCCAACTTTTACCGTCGGTCGATTAGAACAATTTATTTTTATTAATTTAATGTTTTCTTCAGTCATTGCCGTTGTCGCTGAATTTAATGTTCTTCAAAATAGTTAGATTTAAGCTAAGTACGTCGAGATGTTTGTTAGCTATGGCGCGTAATATTATTGGAGGAATTATCGATTCAATTATACATGTGTTTTCCATAAAAACTGTCAGTAACAACAAAAGTAGTATTTAGTATAAATTTATAAAAAAAAATTCTGTATAAATTAGTGTCCCGATTGCATTGCAAAATGAATTGAATATCAATTCATTTATATGGTTCACAAATGTTTCTGCATTAATTCATGTTTATTTTTATAAAAAAATTAAAATCAATGAATTTAATTCCTTAAACCACGAACAAATAACATTAACTTACCAAAAACCAAGGTGTATTCATACAGCAGCAACGTTTTTGAAGGGACAAAAATACGATTATTCGCATGTAGATCTTTGTTTTCCAGAATAAACCGTGAAAAATTTAATCCTCAACTTTTAACACCATTATACGCTCAATGAACCCTTTTACTTAGATACGAGAGGATTTTTCCAAATAATGGAACGTACTAGAGATATTAAAGGTCAAATTTAATCAAACCACTGCATTCAAATAATTGAAACAGAGTGTACTATAATTTCAGTGGAGACACATGGTTATGATATACTGTGTGTATACGTACCATCTGTTGTTCGAATTGTGAATGACAATATTGCGCAAACTTTTAATACATAATAGCGTTATTCAAAAACTTTTCTTAATTTTGTAAAGTAATTTTTTAAGAAATTGTTAAACTATTGAATATTTGTAAATGTATTAAAATCCACCACATAAAAACATATTGTAGCCTAACAGAAAAATTTTTATATACAAAATGTGCAAGAAAGAATTTGTTTTGCGTTGTATGAAGTCGTTTTAATCCAAAATAATGATGACATTTTCCTTAACAAAATATAGAACTTGATCAGAAACTGATCTTGAAAACTCCAAATTGATCTACATCATTTTTGGACCAAATAGGAAAAGACAGTTCGTTCCACGTTTAAAGACGACGTAAAACTTTTCTGTTTTGAGTCTCGTGGAACAATTCATTTTGATCTTACTTTATCGTTGGCAACTCATCCGCCGCTTACAACTTGGTTTTTAGCTATCGTCCTCTGCAATTTGCCCCTAGATTACCTGTCTAAGGGTGCTATCCGGTAGTTGTTCATCCCCATTCTATTGATATCTTCTTCTATCGCGTCTAAATATCTTCTTCTAGGCCTCCTTCTTTAGCTACTCTCCTCTGGCTTGGCATTGAAGACTCTTTTAATCGACGAATCGTCAGGCATACGGATAATGTGCCCGGCCATTTTATACGCTGGGTTTTGATGAAGCGACTGACGTTCGTCTTGATAATCGTTGCCAACTAGAAGAACATTAATGAGATCTGGACTGGACCAAAAGCTACTCCAAAATTGGACTTTGCCTTTATCCCTTCTCCTCTTTATGGACTATTGGACCTTCTAGAATAAGAACTTCAATACAGTCTCATTTCATTTCGTTGAATCGAAATCTTTAGAGTTGGTTTTTCACGTTGAGTTGATTTTTCCTGGTAATTTATTTGGGGAACTTGATCTCATTTTATTTTGATTTTGACGTTTTATTTTCGTTAATCTTCTTAAATTTATTCTTTTTAAATGATTATAAATGTTATTAGCTGAATTAAATAATGAAAAACCTTTTTAATATTAGAACTATTAAAATTTAAGATTATTATTAAAGTTTGTAGTTATAAAATCCATGTCTCATTTAGTTTAAAATTAAAAACATCATCATTGGAATTCAATAATTAAAATTAGTAATAAAGATAATGTTCATTTTTATTTTAAACCCTATGCGAAATAAATTTGATTTAAACAATAACGTGATATAATTTAGATTCATTTACGTCACTGCAATGTGTTATTCGGAGGAGGAGGACTGTCAAATATATATCTGTTGCAATTCTATAGTAATTTTGAATACAGGGTGTGTTTTTTACGATAATACAAAGCAATTCGACATATTTTGCAAAGTAGGCGTTGCAAAAAATTTTGTTTTCTCTATATTGGCCAATAACTTTTGGCAAAATATGATATACAATTTTTTACTCCCAAATCAAAAACAAAAACGCGAAAGTGATAATAAAAATTCAAATTTTTATTCGTTCTCGATTTTAGAAGTGCTAATAGTTATTTATACTACGAGGTTGATAAGATAAGGTATTATTAAATGTTAGGACCACCAGGGTCTTAAAACAGCCATGTCTGATTAATAATGCTTTTCTTCCGTTTTTTATACAAGACTGTATTCGTTTTTATTTATTTTTAGTCAATTTATCTATCAATCTAAAAAAATCAGATTATTTAAAAATATTACGTCTCAGTCACACTTATTAACTATTTTTATTCTTATTGTTCTTCTACATTTAGGCTATGAGAGGGTGAATATCTGTGCTCCCTTCTTGTACATAGACATTATATATATATAGTTTTATTGGTGCCCCCTAGGGCCTTTTTTAGAAATAATACATGTCATTAACTTTGTCTCTCTTTGTTCCAAAACTCTCTTCATCTAACGCTCTTTCGCCAAGCAAAACATCAATTGATCTTTGACCAGCAGTTGTCCTTAATAAGTTGCACAGTCTCGTCTTCCTCTCCACATATGCGGCATGTACGGTCCGTCATCCAGGATAAACCGGCTCTATCTTCGTTGCCACAACGAAAGCGGGCTATCAGTGATACGCTTCGTCCTCTCTGCAGGTACTAAGGCAATCGTTCCGTTTGGAGAATTCTGTAACGAGAACTATTAAGAGCACACTGTTGCAACTGGTGGTAACACTCGATGTCTCGGCTCTTCAACATGTGCCAAATGCATTCCCCTCTTCTGCCGGCGTTATTAATCTCACAGGCTGCCCATACATTGCGGTTGCAGTATTTTTCCCGCTGGTCAGTCCAATGGGTTCGAATACCGCCACGAACCTCAGCCAAGCATTCTCGTAGGACTAGACATGGGCTATTGTCGATCCGCTCTTCATATCGCATTGCCATGGCTCCTGTAACAATAAATACTGGCATAAAAAAATCAAATATAACAGCGTTCATTAATAACCGCGAAATTTGAAATTTTAATTGATGAAAATGAGTCTTAAGTCCAAAAACTAATTAGATTTATTTTTTTTATATAAAATAAATATAAAATTCTTTTAAATAAAAATACCCAATGAAATGATCAAGCTAAGTGATTATGTAGAAATGAATCATTGTGTGGAAATTGTGTTGCGCTGAAGAAAAACAACAAAATTATGGAAATTTGAAGTATTGGAATATTTTTAATTTTTTTGTAATTATGTTAAAAAACTAAGATATTGTGTTATATGAAATAAGAGTTTAAATCATGTTGATGTGTTATTTCAATGTTAAATTTAATTTACAGATCATAAATAGTATATTTTAAAATTTGCTTTGACAGGTCCATTTATATTTTACTTCATTTTAATTAATTACTAATTTTTCCCAGTAAAAATAATAAGAAGTTCAATTCAAATCCATTCTTTGTTTGGATTACCAAAAGTGAAATAAAACTGCATAAAAATAAAGATATTTTTGAAATAATCTGAAATAGGAATTCGTTCCTTTCCTAGAAGTAAAGGAACAGTTTTACCGTGTATATTGTTGTTGTAAAGTTGGAGAACGGAACTGGAGAGTATACGGTAACCAGTCCCTATCAGGAACATAGGGATGTTAATCTCAATCAATGGGGTTCAGAGACTATTTGTTTTTTAATTGTACCATACTACATTATTAGTCTATTAATAACACCTAGACCAATATTTTTTCTTTTACATTCTATTGCAAAACTAAATTCTTGGTCCATACAAGATTATAATCAAGCCTCTTTTAATTTTGTGTTACAAAGTTTAGAAGAAATGTCTAGTATTTGTCAAAAGTAACATGTCAGTCAAATAATTCCGATTGAAGATTGTAATAATTCTAATAAAGAACAAGGTTTTTGTTATATATTTATGAGGAGTCTTGTTTCTAGAAATACTGAGAAAAAACTCTCCTGATTCTGGGAATCAAACGTGGTTCATCCACTACTGAGACCACAACTTTAAAATAACCCTGGCGCCATCCATTAATTAGTGAAATATAATATAATTTATTGAATTAAGAATACAAAACAGATTTAAGTGTGAAGTTGGGAATTGAAAACGTTATAATACAACTCAAATTTGGAATTTATATTGCTCGGCAATTTTGTTTTTAATCAAAGGAATATCATAAAACGCCTAATAAAATATCCAATTTATAAAAAGAAATTTTCACCATATGGTTTTCAAATGCATTTGTTTAATCGTAAAAGAGACTAATTAAAATTCAGAATATTTTGTTCAAATATTTGCTCTGTCTTTACAATGCTGTTACTTGTGTTGGAAATGAAAGGATCAATTAACCGTATAAATTCCGTTTTAATCACTGAACTGAGGTTGACACCCTTTCCCTGTTGAATTCAGCCTCGTTGATTTATTGGCAATTTTAAAGTGCAATTTCAAACCTTCCCGAATATACATATAATCCAATGAATCCGTTTGAAACACATCATTTCCATTTTTACATAAAGTCCGAATTTTACGGACTCCAATTAAGTTACCACCGGATCAATGCAAAAAAAAACATGCAATTGGTGGAATTTCGATTTGAAAACGCCTTAAATCCCATGTTTACATTTCACTTCGTTTTTGGAAACAAGTCACGGGGGACAAAGTGAATCAAGCTATTTTTAGAATATTACGAAAATAACTTCTTTTTCTGATTATCTCTTTACTCCAGTTTGACTGCAACGGGTGATTCTAAATCATAAAAAAATGTTTTTTATAGACTTTTTATTTATTTATCAATTCATACAGTTAAAGATTATATAATTAGAAAATTTGTAAAAAATGAATTTTTGTTTTGTTTTTGGATCATAATTCTTTATGAGTGTTACATATCAAAATCATATTCCCTATAAGGAACATGGGGAATCACAATCAACCAATGGCTTCATACTTTTCACGTGCCAATTAATATCACCTAGATCGGTTGAAAGAGAATCCATTAAAGTGCATCAAAGTGCTAAATTCCATTCAAAATAAGTGTTCCTAATTTTAAAAAATCTTTGATTCAATAAGAATTTTAGGAAGATCATCCGTAGACAATTCTTTTAAAAATATCAGATAGAGTAAACTTGGGAGAGATGCCATACTTTCTGAAAGCAGGGCTGTAAATAGTTAAATGAAAGGTGTAGTAAATTTGAATGTTTTTAACTTTGCAACCCAATTAATATAGATTATTATCATATCAATACCTTTTGGCTGTGGCTGTAATAAAAAAATATATCTTATAAAATTTAATTCCTTCAAAAAAGTACTGGGAGCCATTGAATTCCCTTTGAGAACTTTCAAATATAGAAAAAAATTACACCCACCCTAAATTAAAGGGATTATGGCGTCTCTTCCCTTATGCCGTCTATCTCAAGTTTACCCCATAATAAGTAGGGGATGTATGTACAAAATGGCATGGTGTTTTGCTTAAGGAACATAATTCTTTATGGGTAACACAACAAGGCCATACTACATGGTAGTTATATGTAGTAATTTATTTATTTTAATTAATTTGCAGGAAAAAATTAAACAGCTTTAAACTGAAATCGGCATTAATCCGTTTTGTAAAACCGTTTGTAAAAAGCACATACCGGTAATTTAAATGTATTTATTGGCATAATCTCGCAAATAAAACACTCTAAGAACGCAAATTCAAGAATCGTAAACCCAATTACATTCGTTATTGGAAAGGAATGAAATAAGTACAAGGAGAATATGTAATTTTAGGAAATTCTTGCAATATGTTCAATTGAGCCTAAAACTGACAAAACTTGTTACTCTGGAATGACCACACAGGACTCTGATACCTAGACTCATGGAATGAATGCGTTCCAATTTTGATAGAAACCGCCACAACCCAAAAATTCCCCTCTATGTTATTTTGTATATATTTTCTCTACAATTTTTTTTAAATTTTCGTGTTAATATATACAGAAAAATACAGGAATCCCTGTATATATCATGAGCCATAATCATTATTTAACGAAGACTGGTAAATTTAAAAGGTCTTTGTGTTTAATAAAGCGGTTCTTAGTGACCTTGTTATTAATTTTAATTAACTTTGATTCTAAATCAAGAAACAAAAATCAATTTTGAGTAAAATTGTTTGAATAGTTGAATGAAATCGACAAAAATAGAAACAGTGGATTAAAACTAACTGGATATTAATTCTAGAATATTAAAAATACGAATAATCTCGTTTGATATTCAAATAAATAATTTTCCACAAAACAAGTGACGACAAGGATCCTGATAAAAGTTTACGCTTGAAATGAAAGAAGAATCCAAAAGTTGTTTTCGAAATTTAATAAATTACTCGGGGGCAAAAAATTCCAGATATGACCTTCGAGTTGATTCCGTTTCGTTATTTGTTATGTCTGGTCAGTTCTTATTCATGGGGTCGAAATTTGGACTCATAAAGATTGTAAAACTGAAAATGACTAAGAGCCATTTTTAACGTTTGTACTCGTAATGAAAGGATCATCATTTATTTTGAAATATGAGGTTGTAAAGATTTTAATTTAATTTTCCCATTCTCGTGTCTTTCGCAATGGGTATTTTATTTGGTATCAGATTCAGAAGCTTCGAATTTGTTTTGTTTGATAAAATTCTTTTGGACTGGAATCACGGTTCAAAGGACTGATGAGGGCATACTTTTAAATTGTAATGAAATAACCTATAAAAATATTCATTGAAAGTTGTAAAACGAAAAAAATTGGAAATCATTTGATTTTGAATATTGTATCTAAAAGAAAGAAGTAAACAAAAACTTTGTTATGATTTTCCTTTTGAAAATGTTGGATTTTATTGAAGATTTATTTTCATTTACCTACGATTATATAAATTTAATTTTCGCTTCTTCTTCTTCTTGTGCCGTATCTTATAGGACATTGGCAATCAAGTTTGCCTTAGTTATCTTATTTGCTGCCGATAGAAATAATTCAATGGATGTAGTTTCGTACCAGTTTCGGAAGTCCCACAGCCATGATCGTCTTCTTCTGCATTGAGGTCGTCTTTCCTCTATCTTGCCTTCTATTATAAGTTGCGGTGTTCTATAATTTGAATTCCTCAAAATATTTTCAAAATAATGGAGTTTGCGGATCTTTTTAATATTTCGCAATTCTTTCCCATCCTTTCAAGGACATTAGCGTTTGTAATTCTATCCATCCAACTAATGCGAAGTATTCTGACGTACATCGATATCTCATACGCTTCTATTCTCTTTAGGGATCTATCTCAAATAGTCCATGACTCCACTTCGTACAGTACCGTGGACAATATAGAATTTGGTCAGTCTTGTTCTTAAATCAAGCTTTATATCATTACATGTCAGTACTGTTTACAAAACGATAATATCTAATAAAGACTATAAACACATTTTTAATTATAGTATATTAATTGTAATATTATTAACTGTTTGAGGCTAATGTATTCCCATTAGAGATTTCATTAATAAAATTACGAAATTGTGCTGTAACACAATCAATTATGGATGCTTTTGAAGGAGATAGTGTTGCTTCAGAGATAGGAATTTAAGAAATTGGAAAGGATCGGACAGGACAGGGTGATAAAACGATTTAAAATTGTCCACTAATGGTCGCTGAATTATGGGGTTTTATGATTAAATAGCACTCTTTCGGCAATATTGGATTGTTCTCAATATCTTTAATACCCTAAATCGATTGTTGTGTATTGTCCTCGCCCTTACCTTCATGTGGCCTTTAATGATAAAATCTTTGAGTGCTACAAGATTTCACAGGCGAATTTTAAACATTTCAAATAAATTTGAATACATGAAATTACTTCTTAAACAGTCAAGGAATAAAAACATCGTCAGGAATATAAGCAAACTTTTGTTGTTGATTTTTTTAAAAGTACGTAGAAGTATCCAATTGTTCGGTTGTCATCAGGCCCAAGATTATATAGACTTCACAGGAAGGTTAAGACATTTTTACCTGGTAACAATATAAATTTTGAGGAAAAAATGACAACGGGTTAGCCTTTGCGGATCATTTGAATAGAGTATTTTGACAAAAATTTCAAAATGGACGAAATCAAGCACCGAGCAGTCATCAAATTTTGGATGCTGAAGGGACACACTGCAGTGGAGATCAAAACCAAGCTAGAAAACGTGTACGGGAACTCTTTACCAGCATAGAGTACTATTTACAGGTGGATTCGTAAATTCAGTTTTACGTTTTACTGAAACATGGCGGCGGACGACCGACAACGGCAATGACTAAAGAAAACATTAAATTAATAGAAAAAATTGTTCTAATCGTTCGTCGATAAAAGTTTTAAAAAATTGCGGAAGAGTCCGGATTAGCATATAAAAGTGGCAGATGCGAAGGCTGCTGTCCGGGCCACCGGTTGCGAAGAGATTCACTATCCCTTGTATAGCCCAGACATAATTCTTACCCACTACTTTCTGTTTTCAAAATTAAAAAAGGATCTCAGGGGTCGGAGATTTTTACGGAGAGTGGCCTGAAGGAGGCCGCTTTGATTCATTTCCAAAACAAGATTTTGGAATACTTTTGAGGCGGAATCAAGGACTTTATTAAGAAATGTACTAAATACATTGTAATAGATAGAGGTTATTTAGAAAAATAAAAAAAGATTACATCGATATTATTTATATTTTACGATATTATAAGAGCAATTGGATACTACTACGTATTATTTAATTTTGAAGATAAAATCAAATCTTACTGGTAGTCCTAAAAGTTTCTGAATTTAAAGTGATTAAAAGCACAGTTAATAAAGACATATTAAACTTTTAAATAAAAATAATCCATATCTAATAAGAGCTGCTTATTAAAATTATGGACTTACAGACAACTTTTGGTTACAACGACAAATATTAAAATTTGTTACATTTGCAAAGGATGTTGGTTATATTTTAGGAAACTCATATTTTGGTATTATAAGCAACATAAAAATATGTTAATATTCAGTTGCTAATTCAAAAATATGAATAAGATTTCTGAAAAAGATATGAGTCAATTTGAAGATCAATGCCAGTGATTGACTTTTTTCCTATAAACTTCCTATTAAACGAACTTAATTGGATAATTTTAAATGAAATTATAAACTAACGAATTGAAACCCATAAATATAATAGGATTAGCAGAAGAAATGTCCGGACAGTATTTACCTTCCTTCGTTTATTATATATTATAATTCGCTCGAATTTAGCCTTCCTGGCAAACAAACAAAAAAAACCGATGTAAAACATTTGCTAATGTGCTTTAAAAGCTGATTAGAAATCAATATCAAATATCAATGGATATTAATATTCATAAATGCGATTAAAATGACGAATCCGTGCAATGACCCGCAGAGAAAAATGGCCGAAGAAGGTGACAAATATTCAAGGAAATGATCTTTCAAAACCATGTGAGAACGAGTATTATCTCCATCCGAATCTCTGATTTAGTGAGAGATAATTTCTAAATATCGTCATTAGCGATCCATATCGATATTGAATTAATTTACAGAAGCTCGAAAATTGGGTCAATAGAACGACTAACAATAAAACGTTAATCGAATTTCGATGGAACTGTGTCCTTCGCGAAAAATTAATAAATTCATAAATCGGCAGCGGAAATGACTGCAAATTAAGTCCGAATTTCCGAATATAAACATAAACTATGAATTAATTGGCTTAGTAGTGGGTGGTTACTGCATTCCTCGGCCACAAATTATCGGAGAGAAGAGTCAATCAGATGCTCCGAAGGTCTCCGAGGCTTCTGTTCCGCTGACAATGAATTCAGTGGATTGGCAAAGACAAATATTTCGGTTTATTCCGAAAATTAAAACAAAAGTGCTTATCTTTGTCAACGATCAATCCAAAAAATTGGCCTAAGGAAAATTGGTCGAAAATAAAATCGTCGAAAAAATATTTATTTCTATGATCCACTTAAATTTAAGTATAATATTTATTTTAAGAATTTTGATTAACATTTATAGGGTAAACTTGGGAGAGATGCTATAGGGGGTGTAAAAGGTAGATGTAAATTTATTTCTGTATTTGAAAGCTCTTACAGGGAGTTCAACGCTTTGTCAGTACTTCTTCGGCCGAATTAAATTTAAAAACTAATATTTTTTGCTGAATTTTTATAGTATAGCTTATAAGGTTTCACTTATCATATTTATATACAACAAAGCGAAATTATTGTAATTTTTGGTATAATGTGTTATTTTGGTTGTTATTGAAGGTTGTTTTACCATGTTTGTAATTTCCCGCTTTAAAATTTGAATATTTACCGTTTAAACAGCTATTTACATCTAATTTGGCTATTTTTGTTCGATTTTTGGCATTTGCATTATTAGATTGAATACCAACCGTTACCAGTAAACATTACAAATTACTATTTAACTTGAAACATTTCTGAAACATGTCAATTTTTTAATTTTACTTGTAAATAATGAAATTTAATATGAAATTGTAAGAATTTCAGTGCTCATGAGTGGAGTGCAAAAAACGTTATGTCCTGCTCGGGTGTAAAGTCCTGTTTTTTTTTTAACTCGGAAACGATGAAACACTCGGATTCGGCTCAAATGTTTCACATTCGTTTCACTTGTTAAAAACAGTTGATTTTACGCCCTTGTAGCACAAATAACTAGTGTGCAATTAATTGTCACCAACTTATTGAAATTACATATTGTTGTCAAACCATTTCGTTGTGAGTATTCCCATCTCACTCTAATAAACACACAGTCCTACTTATACACATTGTGTCTTACTTGTTCCACTATTTAAAAAACCGCTGTGAAAGGTTTTATTTTTAATTATCGATTAACTGATATTTTTTCAGAATTATACAAAGTAGCGTTCGATACTCATGTGAAATCGGTTATTAATGCACTCATTTACCTATTTTAACTCACTGCGCTCGCCAAAATACATGGTAAATTCTTGCTGTAATAACCTCATTACTTGTATCGAAATATACTATTTCAGATTGCAGTAGTCATGAAAAAGGTTTTCTGCACCAAAAAAACTAAAAAAAAATACCATGCAATAGGATTTTCCAACTGTCAGTTTTTATTAGATTTTTATTTAAATACAGCCCCATCCAAAATGTATGTTATTGATATGATAATAATCTATATTAATTAAGCTTCAAAGTTAAAAGCATTAAAATTTACTACACCTTTCATTTGACTATTTACAGTCTTTCTTCCAAATAGTGTGCCATCTCTCCCAATATTTATCATATAGGGGCCAAATTTTAATTAAGTAAGGGCGTCGCCCGTGTGTTGATAAAGTTTGGAAACCCCTGGATTAAAGAATAAGCAGACATCCCAGTACTGCGCGGGAAACTTAAGAAGCAAGCAATGTTTTNTCTTTCTTCCAAATAGTGTGCCATCTCTCCCAATATTTATCATATAGGGGCCAAATTTTAATTAAGTAAGGGCGTCGCCCGTGTGTTGATAAAGTTTGGAAACCCCTGGATTAAAGAATAAGCAGACATCCCAGTACTGCGCGGGAAACTTAAGAAGCAAGCAATGTTTTTTTGTAATTTATTTATTTGTTTATCAACATATCCGCTCCAAAACTCAATATATAATGCATAGTTACACGTTACTTTAGTTTTTTAACCCGCAATAGCTCCGCTTTTCAGCACTTCAGATAAGAGGGACCACGTATAATTTATTACATTACTAAAAGGATTTTTCGGGTTTCAGAGAGTTTTTAACATACACTGTGAATTAAGGTCAAAACC
>JXOV01013804.1:0-12319 GCA_001014945.1 Clogmia albipunctata
CGTCTTGAAATGAAAATAACTATTAAAATAAGTTCTTGAATAAAATCCAATAGATAAACGTTATTACAAACTGGTACGTTCATGATTTTAAAGAAGCCTAGTGTTTAACAATGCCTTATCGTAGTTGTATAAATAATTATTCCATTCTAGAAATGCAAAATAGGCTAGCAATTTGTTATCAGTTAATTCAATACACATACATTTATTTTCAATGAATCTAACCTTGTCCCAGATTATTATTTGTTAAAAAATTCGAAAATCCTAATAATATTCCACAATAAAAACCAACTGCAATTGAAACAGACTGCCCTCCCTCATTAAATTCATAAATTTTTAATAAAAGCAAAGTGCGAAAATCTTACTGTATCCGTTTAACACTATACAACAATGACTCAAATCCGTTTCCTGTCATTAATAGAACACAACAAATTCAGGGCGTATTGAGGCACAAACGAAGGCAATTATCAATACATTCGATAACGATTTCATGTTATGTGTATTTTCTGTATTCGTTTTTTGCGAATTTGCAAATCCGGTCGACGTCGTCATCGACAACAGACGTCTTTTCTGGGGCGCACAAAGAAGAGGAAAATTAAAATAACAATATCCCATCCAAAAAGTGATGGGATTTGCAAAGAATGTATCGTTGTTTGATCCCAGCCAAACTGCCGCAAAAAGGAGGCAGAAAGGTTGATCCTACACCTAGTCGCTCGTTTGCTTATCCATTCATGGTGGAATAGAAGAGCACGATGAAAGTACAATAATGGGACTTTGGATTGTGTCAACCAAAAGAAATTTGTTCTGATTCGATTTATGTTTCGTTTGAATTTTCGTGTCTCAGGATCGTCGTAGCGCACACATGTCCCATTTATGTGGATATATTGTGTAAATGTACATATTTAATGCATATATATCCATCCTTTATCCCTTTACCCTTGATCGCTGCTGCTGACATTTCGCCCCATCACTTGTGCGGGATGATGATGTAAAAAGCTTGTCAGTCACAATGTCACGACACCATGAAATGCGATGTAAAGGGACTCATCCAAACACAAACACACGCTTCTTGATTCTCGTGTTCTCTCCAAAGTTCATCACTTGTTTCTCATTAGTTTGGCCTAGACTCAGGCACCACCAAGAGCAGAGGCCAACAAGGGGTTGAAATTTGAGTGACAATTTGAGTGGCATTATTTTGATCGGAGCTCTTATTGGCACTGATGTGATTCTCAATTATGAAATTGAATTACAGCTGTTACAAATTTCCCTCTGTTCTGATTTTATTCGGTTGTGTGGTCCATGTTTGGCTGTTTTCCTTCTCCTTTTTTGCTATTGTTTTGTCTGCTGTACAGAGGACATTAAATCGATCCGATTCGGCCATTAGGGATGAGCTGCCAATAAATATTGGACCTGGACCGCAAACAGCAGTCCTCTGGACCAGCCATAAATCTCATTTTGTACATATCCAACGGAAATTGACCAACCAGAGACTCATAATCGCCAATTAAAACAAATTGCTTTTACTATTGCCAATATCCGCTGTTCAACATTAAAATGTTTTCTGCAATTTCGGATACCGTCACAGATGAGTTATTTGTTTTATCTGGCCACTCTCTTACTCTCTATTTCTGGTTTATTTTTATTACCCTCCAACGAACTTCTATCGATTCTCCTTATTTATGTCCCCATATAATTTGGCTCTGATTTTGTTTTGTAGGAACAAACCATATAACATTTTAAAAAATTACGATATTTTTTTACCTTTACAATAACTAGTTGTTGACAACTTAAGTTAAGATCATTTAAGAAATTTGTTACTTAAATAAAAATTGTTTAGTTTATGACACTGTCATTACTTTTGACAGCCTTAGACACAAGCTTTAAAAATTTTAATAGTATATGATAATTATTTCTTACAAATATATAGTTGTTACTATTATAGGAGCAGCAGCTTGAATTTAAATGAAAAATATTCTCCCGAACAATCGTCAATTGCAATAGGGCTAAAAGTCAAGGAGAGCGAGATATGGGGTAGAGGGAAAGAAAACACGAAGGCAGGAGGAGCAACAACTGGGAAAGAAACTTATTCCNTTCTTACAAATATATAGTTGTCACTATTATGGGAGCAGCAGCTTGAATTTAAATGAAAAATACTCTCCCGAATAATCGTCGATTGCAAAAGGGCTAAAAGTCAAGGAGAGCGAGATATGGGNTACTATTATAGGAGCAGCAGCTTGAATTTAAATGAAAAATATTCTCCCGAACAATCGTCAATTGCAATAGGGCTAAAAGTCAAGGAGAGCGAGATATGGGGTAGAGGGAAAGAAAACACGAAGGCAGGAGGAGCAACAACTGGGAAAGAAACTTATTCCCGGGACTTAATTAACGGAATCAATATTCCTCGGTGGTTGGAACAGATGTTGCAAGCCAAGTTTGACACATACACAACTCTTTCGGGTTCTTTACCAAAGCCACGCCGCCGTTCGTTCCTCCTGCCCTGCCAAAGAAACACTCTATTACCACTTCTGGCAATTAAGAGTCTCGTATTGACTTGCTTTGAAAAATGAATTATTTTTACCCTGTGTTAATTGTAACATGGAGCCGCGCATTCTGGTGACTTTTCTTTATTTAAATTATTATATAATATTAATAAAATGTCATTGTTTTGTCGCCGAATACATTAAAAAGTTTACAAACAACACAAATGGCGAAAATTGATTCTTCTCTTAACAACATCTCTGTAATTTCGAAATCTGGTTTCAATGGAACAATTTAAATATCAAATTCTGGATATATTAAAAACAGAAAAACGAATTTCGTTTCTAAAGGAGTTTGAGCAATTTTACAGTTGCGGAAAATGAAAAAGACACAGCCAATAATATCAGTTAAGTCGTTATTTATTATCAAATTACAATATTTAATCAAAAATTAATTATTTATTTCTGATTAAAATTAACAATATACATACTTCTAAACTTAAAGATAGGTGTTACAGTAGTATATCTAAAAACATTGGGCTTAAAATGTTAAGTGAAATTTCATTGGCTAGAAGTGTATTTATTAGAAGTAATAACAAAAACACAGATATTGTGTTATTTTAAGAGGAAGGAAAACACAGAGAGTGGGTGAAATCGACAGGGGTTGTCGGATTTAATACGACTTAATTTCGCCGAGGGGTGAACGGGGCCATAATAAATATTAACCAATTTTAATATCAATTTTCAAATGCAATTATCTCTGACACCTCTCAAACCCCTAACAGCCAGTTCCCAGAAGAATAACATTATCTTATTCATAAACAGGCTGTTATTAATTCTTTTGGACACATTAACAAGAAGAATGGGAAGAGGGGAGGAATGCAGATAAACAGTAATCAAGGCTAATACAGACAGTGCATTCAAGTCGGACAGATTAAGCCAATACATAAGGAAGAGGACTTTATAGCAGTAGAGTATGTAAATGATACTAAAGAGCTTGGCGGAGACGTGAGTTTCAGTGGAAGTGTCGGATGTAGAGAGGAGGAAAGCATCAAACCAAACACGGGCCAAACATTCAATTTGTTGAATTGCAAACGCTTGTTTTAGTTAGTGATGCACTAACCAAAACCCCTGCAACTCTCGATTCCTGTCCCATCCCCCGCTTCAATACCAGCATTTCAACTTTGGCTCCTGGCTTCGATGATGATGATGACGACGCCTCTGTTTAAACAAACGCTTCCAATACATTCATTCGTGTTTTTGCCAAAGCGCCTGAAGTGCCCCATCCCTTAAACCCATTTCCCGGATCCATGAAATAAATGTTTTGTGGCCAATTTCAATTGATTTCATATCGGATTTGATTATATTTCCAATATAATCAATAATTAGTATTAATGGATAATGGAAACCCAATAAGTATTTTTTTGTTTCGTGCATCAGAAAACATTTTAAAAACAAAAAACGTTTTTAAGTTTTATCTATTTTCATCAATGCGTTACCAGAAAAAAAGGCAAATTAGAGAATAATGGCGAATTTGTGGTCAATTCAAGTTTAACCGTTTTTGTACAATTCATTTAATTGTTATTGTTTATTTATTTATTTATTTGCTTCATTAGAAACGACAATATGATGTGTTACATCAGTTAATGTTTAGTTGATATAGGTTCTTATAATTAGAGATATAAAATTAGAAATAAAACTACAAATGTTACTGATATTCATCATTCTATAAATTGAGGTAGCACATCAACATCATTGCAAATTTCTGGCAAGGAGATCCTCTACCGAATCTACATCAATTAGGTAGTTGTATANTGAATATAGAATTTGATGATTTATCAGTCATACGTTGTTACACAGCTTATTCTTAAGTGAATTAATTACCAAAAATACTTAAATTTGTTTTTGTTCACAGGAAATCCTAAAATAATATACAATTTTAGAAAACCATAAGCACAACGAAGAATATTTTGAAATAGCGCGTACTATAATTATATAACTCGCATAATATCTACTACTTTAAAATATTCCTAATAATAAAAAAAATCATTTTCCATAATTCTAAAACAATAAAATTTCAGTACATCATCGTGCTGACTAATTAATTATGTCATTTCGGATAAATGGAAAGAACCTCGAGTTCTTGCCATAATAAGATCCATTGTAACAGAGTGTGATAACAGCCAATGCCTTTCGTATTGGAACATAATTTTAAATTAATATCAAAATAAAAACAGCAAAAAAGTTGGTCGCCAAAGTGCGAATCAGAACTTCCACCCCTCTCTGGAGATGGGGGTGGTGGCAAACGCGCTGATATCCTGACTGACGAAAATCCAACTACTGCTACACCAATGCTATCGAAACGCCTGTACTTATATACAGTTATGAATTCCGTCTCTATGCTGAAACACAAAGTCTGTTGTTTTGCGATTTCATTATTATGTATCGCACCCGAGTGCTTATTATTTCTAGATTAAAACCGAAAGAAAAACACAGTCGGCGCGCGAAAATCAACTTTGAGTTTCATGCGGTTAAAAATAGGCTTACCACCTCTTTAATCTACTTGTTAATTATTAATTAAATACGTTTACAAAATAATATCTGCGGCCTTAACAGCCGAACAACTAGTCAACACTATTTGTTTGAATTTAGACAGATTTTCAAAGATTGGATGGAGTGCACAGAATCGAAGAGATAAAAACCAGGTCTTTCTAATACATGTACTCTGCTGCTGTTCAATGAACGGGTACAGATGAAAGTTATGAAAGAGATGGTCCTCTTCGTAGTATGTATGTTCTGTTTCGATGACGAAAACTTGTCAATAGCCTCTATCAGTGGCGTATCTAGGGACTTTGCCGCCCCCTTATATAATTTTTTTTTAANAGGTCTTTCTAATACATGTACTCTGCTGCTGTTCAATGAACGGGTACAGATGAAAGTTATGAAAGAGATGGTCCTCTTCGTAGTATGTATGTTCTGTTTCGATGACGAAAACTTGTCAATAGCCTCTATCAGTGGCGTATCTAGGGACTTTGCCGCCCCCTTATATAATTTTTTTTTAAAAATCAAAGACATTTTTCATTATTTTTCTATGATTGTCTAGTAATTAGAGTGATAGCGACAATTTAGGATTACTCCTATAAAAAGGTGATATGTGTGAAATTAGGTCGTGAAAATTGTGCCGCCCGGGGCGGTCTGCCCCTAGCTACGCCACTGGCCTCTATATAGAATCATCAGTTCATGGTACTAATAACATCATAACAAATAGTGATATATAGAAATTATATTCAATTGTCAATTGTGAAAGACTGGCAAATGTTGTAAACTGCATGTAAAACACATAATAAAACAAAAATAAGGACTGGTTGAGTAGAACAATTTTTGAAAAATGAATGGTTTTTTGAGATTTTTCTGATAATTTGTTTCAAATACATAAAGTGTTGGCACTGTCGATAACCATCATCCAACTTATAATAAAACATTCGAAATGCTCGTAATATTAAAGAACCCTAGTGTTTAATAGTGTCTCATATTATCGAGTAGTTGAATAAATAACTACCTTAATTTAGTCATTAGCATATAAAATGAACGGTATAGAAACCCCTATTTGATGTGTTTTTACAGTATAATTTTTTCTTTACCAACATTCAACCGCTCTCTGATTTGTCGTTTTTGTAAGTTAGCAGCAGCAGCCTCATTTGCGCTCCTCGGATCTATCTCTATCCCAAGTCCGCGTCGCTGCCATCACGTTCATTACTGCTAAATGCGTTTAATGAAATGACTGACAGCGACCGGGAAATTCAATTTAAAATTAAAAACAAAAAATCATTGTGTTTCTGCAGATAATGGCGGAATCCCTTTGCGAGCTCGGTTGCTGTTTGTCGTTGTGGGTGGACGACTTCACTTTTGTTCTAGCAGCACCACACAATTAGACTTGTACTTTCGCATCCCTCCAGTCAGAGTGAGTGTTTGTGTCTGCTGTGACAGCCCTCGCTCTTGTCCTGCCCTCTCCATTCCTTTCACAAGTCACAATTTGAATGCCAACAGAGTAGTGGCTGCTGCTCCAAGACAACAACGACGACGAGGAGTGATTGGTATCAAAACGCGTCTTCCACAACGACTCGAAAATGAGTTGGTGTAATTAATGTCCTCTGGTCTTGGAAATGGATTCGGATCTGGAATTGGGAGAGCGGGTTAAATACCAAAAGTCGTCATCAATCTCAATTTCATTTTTGATATCTATAGAATATAGTCCACGAATATTTGCCTTTTTAAGAATTATGCGAAAAAATATGGAAGGCAAAAAAGAAAAGGGATTTCAGGGCCCGTGATGAAGATCTATAACTCCCCAAAAAATCCGTAATGGTTGTTGAAGTTATAATAAACGAGATGGACTAATGATATTCTGTTAATCGCTTTATAAAAATTAATTTTAAATGGCGTTGGCAAATGACAGTCATGCGGAATGCCCTCCCACACTCAGCCTCCACAGAGGAGTGGGATTGCCGATTTAAATAAGGGTACAAGGATGTCCGATAACCATTCTATTTGCTAAATAAATAATGGAGCTTTTCAATCCTAAACGCCTCCGCATTAAATTAATTAAACCGTTTAATTACCTTTTCATTAAAATTTTTCTCGTCCAGCCACGGCGTGATGAAGTGAATAATGAAGGGAAGCAGAAGAAGGACAGCTCTGCCGACACTCTCAGCTAGTACAGTCCCTTCTGATCTTGTATTTTTGGGCCCGTAAAAATTGTCAAATAAATACATTTACAATTCAATGGGGTGGTAAAAAAATTAATTGAAATTGAGATGGTCGTTAAATGTAAAAGAATTAAGAGGGTTAAAACTTTTATTTCCAAATTGTATAATAAAATCCCCCCGAGTAGAGGACAAAAAATCTTTGTCATCCAAAGGTTGGAAGGACACAACTTAATTCCCATTCCGTCTATCCTCTTCCTCATGCCGCAAAATTGCGCAAAAACACTGTTCCCCACCTCTTAATTGAAAAATCGAAAATCCGTTTTCCAGGATAATTAACTCCTTCTGTGTGTAAATTAATGGATTTTATAAATTTGAATTTCAAATACACAATGCATAATTAATGCCACTTACTTATTTACTGAAGGGAATTGAATTAAAAAATTGAATTCGAGAATGTTGCGGTCACTTTTATGTTAATTAAAAGGCTTTTAATGTTCGAAGGAATAAGTGTCACAAAATCCTTTTGGCATCCCCAGGTTAGCTAGTCTGAAGACTCTTTCTCTCACACACAGGCTTTGGCTTGTATAATAATTTAATTAAACAACTACTAACTACGTATATTTGTCTGGATCAAGGATCCGTAGGAATTTTACTTATAAAAAAATGAGAGTGAGGCAATCTTTGGTGTCAACTATATGAAACAACACCCGGAAATGGTAGAGGTTCCATAATCAATTAATGGGCTAATAACATACTCTTATTGGCATNGTACTAACTACGTATATTTGTATGGATCAAGGCTCCGTAGGAATTTTACTTATAAAAAAACGAGAGTGAGGCAATCTTTGGTGTCAACTATATGAAACAACACCCGGAAATGGTAGAGGTTCCATAATCAATTAATGGGCTAATAACATACTCTTATTGGCATCTCGATTGACAATTNCTACTAACTACGTATATTTGTCTGGATCAAGGATCCGTAGGAATTTTACTTATAAAAAAATGAGAGTGAGGCAATCTTTGGTGTCAACTATATGAAACAACACCCGGAAATGGTAGAGGTTCCATAATCAATTAATGGGCTAATAACATACTCTTATTGGCATCTCGATTGACAATTGATTAGCAATGTGAGTTTTCTGAATTCACAATTTCTACAAGAAAAAGTGTATACATTTATTTCTTATTTATTGCCTGTTATGCACAATAATAAAATTAATTTTATTATTCAATTCGTAATACATATTTATTTTTATACTTTTTCATATAATAAAAAAAAGTGATACGATGATGTTCAAAACTCATCGTTATTAACAACGTAAACTGAATCCATTTAATTTCCACAAACACATTCATACAAATGTATTTATTCCCAGAAATTGACATGCTTACAGATGTCAATTAAATTAGCTATGAATAATTTATATTAAAATGGACATCCCGTTGTTTATATCTCTCGTCGGAATGACGTCCCAAAGCGAAGCGATGCTACTCCAGCCAAGGTTCACACAATGAATTTGTTACATTTATTACAATAATGTAAAATAGCCAGGAATATTCATACTATATTGTTAAATTAATAACATTTTTTGTTCCTACTAATTAAAGGCAATTCATATGTTGTAATGACATTAAGAGCAATTCACCTTTAATTCAATTTATTGAAATTTGTACTTGTTTCCTAAAGTTTAATTAGTTTCAAATGAAATATATTATTATTAAAGATTAAATTCTGTTTGATTTGGTATTATACAGATTACATTACATATGTGTTGAAACATTAAATATTATAACAGTTCCTAAAATCAGGATAATAACAACATAATAAAATGAAATTGATTGAAGAAGACGTACATAATTCTGATTTTATCTTGCCACGCTCGATTTTTAAAGATTTGATAATTAAAATAATACTTTTTAAATACTTGATTTTTACCTGTATCAAAATTAAATCTTTTATTGGAAAATTCAATGAATATAATACCAGTTTATGGAGTTCTAACTACTGAATGTACAAAATATGAGTCATGAATTTCGCAATTTGGCCTTTATTTCCGAATGGTAACAAAAACGTACAAACGAAAATTCCAGACTAAATTATTAGGAGCAATTATTCGTTAATATTTGTGGATGAAAATTGGAATTGACCAAAAGCTAGTTATTAACTTTTTCGGGACGAGATTAATGTCTTCCAGATAAATAGTATGTATACGTATATGATCAAAGTGTATACTTATTTCTTTTTACACTTTGCTTGGGTACTCTGTTTCGAAAACATGTGTTCCGGAACCTCACACCAAAACCATCGGGTGTATGGAACACTATGTAGTCAGTTTTCTAATCCTAAACAGAGCGTTTGGGTTAAATATATCCGACCGTGCTTAAAAGTTTGTCGCGCAAAGTTTTAATTCATTTGTGATGCCGCGCCACAGTCGAGAGTGGTGAAAGAAGAGAGATTTGGTTCCCGAGATCTGTAGAAATCACTGTACAAAACTGTCGCCAGTTAAAGTAGCTATACTGAGGTAAGAGTGAGAGAAGAGGAGGCGTGGTATGTAGAAGAGGAAGCAGAATAGTGCAGTATTTGCTTATTTGTGTACAATANGGAGGAGGCGTGGTATGTAGAAGAGGAAGCAGCATAGTGCAGTATTTGCTTATTTGTGTACAATAAAAAATTCATCTGACGCCTGTTTCAATTGTGTCTATGGGATTCGTTCGAATCCAGATCAGATGATAAACTACTGATGTTCCCACACAATTCAATTTAATTTGATATGTGCCCATATAACGTGCCAAATCGCAATACACGAGAAACTTCATTAGCCTTTACCACATTGAGATGAGAAAATCCAACAAATGTATTATTCAAATCGACGAAACTTTTGCAAAGATTGATTCGGCGAATTCCTAACCAGCATCCGATGCAAATAATTCATTAGAGTGCAGGAGACATAAAAAATAGCGACATAAACTTGGTCGTACACAAAATGGGATGGTTTTTGTGGCAATAAAATGTGAACGATGCAATTTTTTACGCTCGCTTCATAAATTCCCAATTGGAAATCAATACCACTGATTCGGGCAGATTTTCTCGCTGCTGTCCCAGGCACAACACATCGCCTAAGGTATAAAAACCTCACATTTTTCCGCTACACACACATACTTTGAAATAGATAAATGTAGAATGTACATTTTGGATATTTGGAAAATACAAAACAAGTGCAATGTCGAATTAAATAAAGCAGCACTGCGCATGTTTCGTGAAACATAAAAAGTGGTGGTTCTTAACTTTATCGTCTCTGGTGTTCTTTCCCAAGTAAACCATTTTGTATATTGAAAAATACATAGAGTCAGCTAATAAATAAATGTTCGTGCTGGGTTGTTGTAGCAGAAGCATGTATTGGAACGTTATTCGGAATTATTTGTTGAACAACAGTGCCAACAAGTTCTTCCTCCTCAACCCTCATCGTTCTACAACCCTCTCCAACCCCCCGCTTCGCTGCTGATGACGACGATGATATGACGACATCAACCACTAACCAACCCCCAAAGCTCCATTCATTTGCTCCACTCTGTACTTCCCATATTTACACCCTGAACGCCAATTTGAGTTCAAAGAAAACACCACCATTCTAATACTGTATTGCCGACATGCAATAACAATTATTTACCGAAAAACCCCGTTCGATTGAATTATATACATATATATGTATATTTTGTACATTATATGTGTACGTATGTCAGTTTCGCAATGTTAACCGAAATACGCACACAATGGGTCGATGAATAATATATTAGGTGTTTTGGAAAGAGAAAGAATAGAATTCGAATTCAAAGCTGTCACAAATTTATTTATATCCAAAGGGAATATTTATTTAATCCTTTATTGAAAACGATTTATTTCTTTCTAAGGAATTGATTTTTATTGCCACTATTACTTACTGTCAATTATATTTAAAACATGTAATACTAATTATTTTTTAATCAATGAAAATATTACCATAAATATTGTTTAATTTACGTTAACAACAAATATCTGCTTGTTTAGTTTTAAGTAAGGGTATAAATACTAGTTGACAATGCTTATATAATTATGAGTTTATAAAATATTAATATTCACCTTATAGTCTTTCGAACATTTCGTCAACTATAGTGTTTTGTTGTGGGATACAACATCTCTCCTGGTTTTAATAGATGTGCATATTATATAGATATTTCGGATTCAGGTAATGTGTGGCACTTGATTAAAATTGGATTCATAAAAGGGGAGACATATATATTTCTTTATGTAGAAGGCGGAATTTATTGCTCATATTTTGAAGATCCGTAGAGCGCAATTCATATCGTTAAGCTTATTAAACTTTCCGTGTTTATAGCCAACTTTATGCCTGTGTGCGGTTATTAAAACAATTTCCAAATTAGGTTTATAAGCTAAACATGTGTTAATTGAAAGTTTTTTGCCTACCATAAAAANCATATTTTGAAGATCCGTAGAGCGCAATTCATATCGTTAAGCTTATTAAACTTTCCGTGTTTATAGCCAACTTTATGCCTGTGTGCGGTTATTAAAACAATTTCCAAATTAGGTTTATAAGCTAAACATGTGTTAATTGAAAGTTTTTTGCCTACCATAAAAACCGGACGATAAACATTATTATTTTCGGTTAGTATTATTTTATTTAACGTGTACGATAATGTCAGAGTGTTCGACATAATTCCACATTAAAACAGTGTGTTGTTTGAGAAAGGTTGAAATCATATAGAATATTGTATCATATAAAATGTTAATTAACCCTTTCTTTTACGATCCTCCGAAATAATATTGTTTAATTAAAACATTACACGGCACATAACTACGAATTTAATTAAGTCGTATTTATTATATTTTTATGAAGTCTTCTCTTCTCCTCCATTGTTCCCGCGTATCACTTTTCTCGACCAGAGCTATCCGAAAATCACCACTTGTCTCCTCTTTGTTTGTACAACTCCAAATTATTCACTTCAATTACACTCTTCTACAACAGCCCAGTGCGTTCATTGTCTGATGATGACGATGATCGGATCTCGCCTCATTAACAAGTAATATTAGATCGCGGTGTTTGTTTTCTAAAAGCATTTTGTCCGTCACTGTCACAGTGG
>JXOV01013805.1:531-14791 GCA_001014945.1 Clogmia albipunctata
ATGTATTTATATATATGAGTGAGGGCTATAACTCAGCCATGGGTTGTTTGGTCCAATTGTACAATACAATACAATTTAAAAAATATAGCCATTAAAACATTTTAATTGAATGAAATAAATTTCATTATTAATATCGTCTCGACAAAAAGCAGTAATAGAAAACTAAACCGAGAATGATCAGCAAGTGGAAAATTGATTTTCCACCAAGTCTTTTACGTCCAACTGCTTGGACTGCTTGTGGACATTCCGCGCGGTGATCTATAATTTAATCAACCCATTATTGGCCAATGTGTTCTTAATTAATCCCATAAATACACAGTCGGTTACCAAGTTGCCCGAGAGGCATTTCAATACTCTCGTAATTTACCGTCTCTATCCGCGAGACTACATCTGGAATATATCTATCTAATTCAATTGAAATATTTTCTCACATTCAGCAATGAGGCATTTTACACCATTATTTGATTACGTATCGGTGGCGGTGCACACAAGTCAGATTTAATCGAAATATAAAATTCATTGTCGGATTTTACCGATGATCTAACAAAGTATTAATGGACAGTCCAATAAAAAATACGAAAATTTGTTTTATTTATTCTTAATTATTTTACTGTAAAACACGAATTATAAATGATATTTCATTAATCTAAATACTTTGGAAAGAAATATTTACAACGAAGTCAATAAGATTAGGCATTAGTGTTGCGCCACCTAGAAGCACAACATGGTAATTTCATACAAAAGCTGACTGTCTTGACCGTCTTTGACTGCCTCTCTTACCATCTTTTCGTTTTAAATGTATTGTGACTGGAAATTTACAAATCGACATGTTCGCCGACATTTAGTTTACAACAATGCTTTTTGACCGTGGAAAATATTAGTAATGATTCAAAGTCAGGTAAGATATATAGTATTATATAAGTTTCATCCTTTTTATGGATTTCTTTCGAGGAAATAAAAAAACCTGCTTTAAAAAATTCTTTAAAGTCTTAGTGCTATAAAAACGTCCTTAACAGAACTAATTTTAGTGCCATGATATCAATTTTATTCAACAAAAGAACTAACATAATAAAAGACATGAACCTTCTTTAAAATATTCACTATGGTTTGAAAGCAATATAGTGTGTATTTAAGTTTTATCTTTCGATTTTTACTTTGTTCGGAATTGAAAATGGACTTGAAATAATATAGAATAATTACAGAGCATTAATGAAGAATTTGTACTCCTTTATTGTATATTAACATTCAAGCCTTTGACTTACCCAATAAGATATTTTATACCATGTACAGAATAAAAAACCGAGTTTTTCAAAAATAAATTAAACGAAATAAAATTTTGAAGCCTCCTAATCGATTTTTAAATAATATATTATTTTTCTAAATATTCTATAAATTGTCAGATGTGCGTCGGCGCTGTGGCATTGCAAAAAATATGGGCATTCGCGGTGAGAAGGAGATAAAAGTAATTGATTTGATTAGTGCTGGACTATGGTGGCGAGGAGAAGGAAGGAGGCTCTTGTATTGGATCGATTGACGTGGATTTTTGGAGCGACGGTGGCTGCACTTCGTATTTGGAGTGACATATTCAGCGTTAACCATATTAACGAGGTGCTGCTGCAGAGCTACATACATCCGTGCCAGTCCCAGTCATCTTGTCAGTCTGACGATCGTTCGTCCATCAAACAAGGAGGTGTGATCTCTAGTGAAAGAAAACAAGAAAAAGTCGATTCCGAAAATGACACGTTGATGGGGGAAGCAATTAAGTTTTGAAGTGGAGGATCTGTCTGTTTGAGGTCCAAGATTGACCGAGAAAAGCATTAAGCAAACACGAATCTAGAGATAATTTTAAATGAAATTATTAGATAATCATTGAATTGTTAGGGAATTTAAGAAAGGAACTAAAAAATTTGCGAATCAATTATACAGTTGCTCAGTTTGCGATTTTGTACCAATTCCAATTATTTTATCTGTAAATGGAAATTCACACCGTTTTCTCGATTGGGAGGGACAGTGAGTAAAAAATGAGGTGATGGAAATTCAGTACTTTAAAAACATCAAAATTCGCCTTTTTGATTGACGAGAATTTTTTCGTTTCTGATTAATTTTTTTTTTCATTCATTTGGTATATGTCTCCTTATTCCTTTGCAAATTAAATTGCTTCTTCACCCCACTTGTTGGCGAAAGAAAAATTAACCAAGAGAAAATTTAATTGCATTTTAATTAATTTTTCGCGTTTTCGGAAGAAACGCAAAAACGACTTTACATGGCATGGTTTTTCACCTTTTCACATTTATTATACATGTATGCTATGCTTGGCACCTTAACGAGATATCGTCCATAAATTGCATAAATAATTATTCCTTATTTTTAAAGCCGACGAAAAAAGGTGATCAGAAGGAGAGCAAATTATATGTGCAAAATGATTACGAAAATTGAAATGTTAAATGAATTTAATTATACCGAGAATATGGAATATTATTTTGCCTCCACATCACACGATCAAGCAACAATGAAAGAGCCCCGTCGGTCTCATTTGATATGTTAAATCAAGGGGGTTCAGGGGGGACTGCAGCAAGGCATTTAATGCAGAAATGGAGTAATTAAAAAAATTGTAATTGAATTAAAATTGAATTAATTTTAATGGCAAACATTAAAATCAAATTAACAACAATGCAACTTAGTTCTTCCCTCGTCTTCTTTTTATTCTTCCTCGTCAGGTCGTCGGCGAAATTGAATGGAGATGTGAAGACTTCTATTCCAAAGAGAGGAACTAACGTCCAACTGAAGACACGCAGGATGAAGTGTGTGTAATTAAACTACTAATTAAAATGTGAAAACGTTGAACATTTAATAAGCACCTTTGGATACGTTTTCCACACATGACAAACAACTCGCAGATAAGAGAACAAGTGTCAACTCCTAATGGCACTTCAAACAATGTAATGCGAATAAAATTAGAAATATCGACAGAGTGAGGAAAAAACGAAGAAAAATACAAGTCTATTAATTTGGACAATAAATGTTATGAGTTTTATTATTAATAAATGTATTCAACGTATGTATTATTTATCAATTTATCTTGCCCACGGCTAATTGAAGCCATTTTTCATCTCTATATTTATAAAACGAGCGAGCCGCATTCACCAGCGATTGTCGATAGATTGCCCCAATCAGTAAATTGATTGATTTGAATAAAATTGTGAAACATTTGATGCTTTTATTCTTCATCTAATACGTTTGATGTATAGCTATTAGTTAGTTAAGTGTGTGATTTTTTGTAATCCAATATTGGTATAATTTTATAACTTTGATAGAAAAATTAGTTAATTCATTAATTACTTAAATTATTTACCTTTGATTGTGTTTAAAGGTTTGGATAATATAATCATAAATTACCAAATTAAATACTTTTATTGGAACACTTTCCTATAATAATAATGCGCAATATTTTATACAAATGAACTATTATTTAATGAAGGACAATTATAGTATATATAAAAAATATACATATATAAAACTACAGTGTTGAAAAAGTTCATGAAAAGGATTAGGTTCAGCAATCGTTATAATGGGGGTATTAACCCAATTTGTTATACAAAAAACTCTAATTAATGAACTTAAAGATTCACTTATAGTTATTTAAACAACGTGTAGGTAAAATAAACCATAATTAAACTCGAGTAGAGTTCTATAAAATGAATAGATACGAATGTTTAATTATGTGTGTTTCCAACTAGTTTTTTTTACAAGATTTTATATAATTCGCATATTTATTAGCTAATATAGTGAAATATGAAGTAAAGAATAAGAAGGCAACCCAGTACTAAATTAAGGTCTAATCACATACAATTAAGGGAAGTACTTGAACTTTTGGTATCAATTTTTCAAAATATCACGACAACCTTACACCATGCACTGATTTGCTCGTGATAGCACTCATCATTTAAACCAAATTTAAAATGAAGAACGTCAAAATATATTTTCATTCTACGCTACTACGATTAAGAATTATAATTTTTAGTAGTTGAATTTTGGTACAAAGTACTAATTTGGTGTATTTTTACACAATTTGTAATTGTCTGCGGGTATTGAATTATACTTATTTAAACACTGTACGATTATAAAAAATTTCTAGAGGAAGCATTGGCTATTAAAATGTAAACATTTTTCAACAGTATTGTATAAACGAATTAATAGCTACGAATTTAAATCTATCCTTTTTTAATAATTAATTCAAAAGTTGCGTAAATTTTGGGACACCCCTTAACGATTTTAACAATTTTAACGATTTGAATAAAAATCATCAAAAATTTTCATAAAACATAAAATATTGATTAAAAACTCATTGACTTCAAAATTCTTTAGTTGACATCATTGTCTTCGCGTTATAAGCATTGGAGAAGTTTAGAGTTATTAAGTACTTTTTTCATAATATGTTTTAATTGTTCATATCAGGGTTGTTGCGAACGTAAATTTCTTCACATCCGCGGATGCAGATATATTGGGTATATCGGTAAGATTTTCTATAGAATATTCACACCTTATTTAAAAACTGTATAGTTTATATACTTCCCTGGTGTCTAACACCGCTCCTTTCGGAACACAGAGCGGCAAATGGATATTTTACAAAAAAAACATTGTTCAATACTAGTTATGAAATTGATAAATAATAAAAATCTTAACATGATTTGGGCAATAAAATTCCGAACTTTGAACAAAGCTTTATCCGATTTGTCAAAAAGTGCACATTTCCCTCTTGTTGTCTTAAATTGGAATTACAATAAGGGAACTCTATTTCTAACAACAAAAAACTGAATTTTTAGAACAAAACAAGAAATTAAGAAATAATGTGAACAATTTTATTTTCCCAATTTTGATATAAAAAGTACTGCTTTTCATTAATTTGTGCTTCAATAAAAAGTGAAACTTTTCTAAATGAAACATAAAAATCATCACGGCTTGAAAAACTGAATGAATACAGGCATGAAAAATGTACTATAGAAATGAAAAGATACAACTTCATTCACTTCATTTCTGAAGAGTGAAACATCAAAATGTTTCATTAAATGTTATGTTTATATTTTTTAAAACTACAAAAAGCCCCCAGAGTATCAAAATTATGTTACCCATATAAATATTAGAAATAATTAGTTTTTGTGCTATTTTGTGGGAAAAATAGCATTCGTTTCTCGACGTTTAATTCAGTTTTCTCGAAGGAAGCTATTCGCGTCGTCGACTTCGTCTCCTAGAGGAAACAACCTTAATTCTTGTAAACGAAAATAACTATTTCTTTATTTTAAGGACATAAATCATTTTATACATTTTTTATAAATTCCCACAGCCTGAACCTGTGGGAATTTGTCATATTAAAATTTAATATAAAATTATTTGACATAAGTTGTTTGAAACCATATTTTATTTGACTAGATTTTTGGTTAGTATTCCGATTGCGTTGATTGCTTATCTATATAAGTTTATTTATTCTGAAAAGCGACATTAATAGTCAAGTTATCCGGTCATAAATAATGGTACAACATTTGTGCTGAACATTGTGAAAGAGGAGCGATTAGGAGCTGTGTGGACGAAATTAAATAATAAAATTGAATTTAACAAAACACAATGTGGTGGTAACAGCTAAAATATGGTCTGGCCAGAGAGATAGATAAATGCTTTGGAAGAAGCGGAGGCAGCAGCAGCAGGCTGTTATCTCATTGGCAACCAGGACGAATCGAATGGAGGAGCGTTTGAAATGTGGCTTAGGAAAATGGTTCTGGCGAGGACATAAATTGTGGCCTCCCCCAATCACGTTGCTGCTCTGCGCCGCTCTCCTAATTATAAAACAGGCTCTCGGTCGTAAATTCTGGATCTCAGTTTCGGCGTTTCGTTGGCTCGTAAATCAATAATTTTTATTCAATAATACCAATAGATGGGTTTTAGAGCTACTTGGCTCTCCTCTTCGGCTGTTGTTGAAACCCACGGAACGACAATAAATTTCGGGATGTGAGGAGATCAGACCCCACTCCACACAACGACAAGGCAACGAAGAAGAACCAGAACAAAGCAAAAGACACGGGAATAATTGGGAGATGAAGTTTTCGTTTTATATTCCTCCGCGCCGACAATTTGTGTGGATCGAAGAAGCATTTGAAGAAATAAGAAAAAACAAAAAATTGGAGTTGACTCCGCCTTGTATAAATTTCATGAGTTTTTCAGCGTTTAATAATACATTTTTGCCGTCCATTTCCCAAAATTATGTTGGTTTAATGGTTCTCAATTTAGATATAAAATCTATTTCTCTCCTCTCCTAATGAAACTTTTTATGGTCCCCCGGCAGATGTGTTTGATAGTTTTAGTTGGCGTTTTTTCATCTCTTGGAAGTAACAAAAGTCAATTAAGAATCCGCCATTAAAGCAATAATATCTTAGCGTCGATATAAAGTTGTTTTGATCTCTCGGATTGGTCATGGGAGACTCTTCTTCTTCCACGTCGTCGTCTTTGTCCAGGGATGATGATGTCGATTGTTGATTAATTCCCAGAAATGCTATACACGTCTCGTTCCAAATATTTCAATAACTGAATTTATTTCCAAAGTCCAAATTTTAAGAAGGTAGCACAGAAGGAGTTTTATTGAGATGAGATGAATTTAAATGAATAAACTTTTGTTCGACTAATTAGATTTGAGTACTTCTTTACCCTATTTCTTCGTTAATCAGTTCCTCAAACCAATCCACTTTTTGATCTGGAGTATTAAAAAATCAATTAATATTTATGGTGTAATAATACGTATTTTATTTTTATTAATTTTTTGCGATATTAATAATTTGATAAAACTGGAAAAAGCAGCATTCGCTTCTTGGTATCTAAATTTGTTTTCTAGAAGAACTAATCCCATAATCCTCCTCGCGAAAAAAACTTTTTTCGAATAATAACCTTGAAAAGAAAATAAATATCCAAATATTATAAGGCCTAGAAATAGTGTATAAGCTGTATATTCGTAATATATTTAATTGCGTTTTTAAAAATAAAACAAAATGATACATTTAAGTTATATATTACCATAAATAACTAACCTTAAACCCTTCCCTTATACGGTGTTTGACTTATACTACCCTCGTGAGCGGTGCCTAATGGCGGGTCGTTGGCACATATATCCTATCCACCTCCCTTAAAACAAAAGTAGATAGTGAAAACGCCTACGTGATAAGGGGGTGGTGGGCGGCACCAATCACTCCAAGGAATCACGATGGTGCAACGGTCCGGTGATCATTCATATGCATTTATATATTATATATGATTGAGGGCTATAACTCAGTCATGGGTTGTTTGGTTCAATTGTACATTACCATAAATAAATAACTATTCGGTGAAGTTAATAAATTAATCAATGGATTAATAAATATTTAAAAAGAAGGTTTGGCCTTTTTTGAAATTATACTATATTGCACATAATTATGGATGAATAGTCGTTATTTCAAATTCATTAAGAATAGATTACTACAAAAAATTGATCCATAGTGCTCCTCTTTCAAAACTGAAACAAGTTGAGCAATTATTTGTAGTCGTTTTTCTTGCCTTTTCACAGTCGTCGAATCGAAATTGAATCGAAGCCCATTAAAGTTTGGCCCATTGTCTTTAAATTGAAATTTATATATCTGTTTGTTTTTGCCTGTCCGGTTGTTGTTCTGTGTAGAACAGAGCCTCAACATGAGGCCCATCCACATTCAATTTGGACACTGGTGAGCACCATCAGCAGCAGCGTCTTTATTTATTGTCGCTCCACAATCCTCCTTGGGACGACTCCTTGGCCTCGTCGCCACGAATTCACCAATAAACGAAGCATCGCGGCCATTGAATGAAATTGATTTTATCGGAAGGTTACACATAAAACAATTTATTTTCCCGTATTTGCTTTTTGTTTGGGCTCTTAATTTATAGTGGTTCTCTTTCAACAAACTATTGTGGTGTACCATTGGCATCGCCATCATCGCGAAACAATCGAACAACAACAACAACAACAGCAAGGAGAGAGGAAAAACATGGTTCAATTGAAGCTCGTTGTCCGAATTGAATTCCAATTGCAAAAGACATTAAATACAGAGAGATGGAGTCGAGGAGGGAAGAGCGAGGGGAAATCGGTTTTAACAAATTAATTATGGAATACCTCGCTCTGCTGGCTGGCGGATGACAACTGAATTGCGACGATTTTTGCAAACAATGCAATTTACAAGAACCCTCCTCGCCCGACGACTAGGCGGCATTATCTCAATTCCCCGCGATTTCCTCGCTTGATTGAAACGCACATTAAACATTAAATTGATTCATAATAAATCGATTTTTTAAATGGCTGACAATTATAATCAGAAATTATATTGTCATTTTACATGTCTTTTTATTTTTCTCCTTTCACGTTAAATTACAATCAATTTTCGTACTAATTATCCAATAAAATATTAAAACGCGATAATACGTTCATAAATGCGTTATTTAATATTCAGTAATGATTTTAAATGTGTTTCATTTAAATAATGATGGATATTGATTTAATTTTGAACTTATTTATTAGTATTTATTTTTGGAACAATGTATTCAATGTTATATATAAATTGTGAACATAATTATGAAATTGGGTTTGTAAATTTTTTTAATATATAAATGGTATAATTAATACAATTAACGCATTTTCTCCACAATATATATTATTGAAAAATTTTCAAATTGGTCAATTGGTTGTCACAGAATTCAACTCGGAAGTATTTTTTTCTTAAAAAATTTATTACTCGTTTTCACTAACAACATTCTGTGATTCTAATATTTGTTTAAATACATTTATAAAAATAATATTCCTGGTCTCAAGTCTCGAACGACGAATATCGTCAATACTATTTATTCGACCCTAGAAAGGTTTTCAAAGCTTGGATGGAATGCATAGAATTGAAGAAATAAACCAGATCCCTCTATAATACTAGTTATTTGCTGCCATTCAATGAATGTATTGTGACGAGCGCATCTCCAATGACAGTTTTTGCGGTGACTTCTTTCTGGCTCTATTCGATCCCCGTTGTTTCTCTTCAGGCCCCTTTGACTGGGAATGCGTCAAATAAGCGACTTTCATTTTTTCATAGCCCAATGAGCGCTGATTTAATTGTTATTCTTTAGTCTATTCTCGGCCGTAAATTAATTAACATCTAACTATCTGCCTAGAGTTTAATTTACATGAACACACACACACAGAACTTTTACTACATTGATTAAATCCTTTTTCAGAAACCAATTACGATTTCTCTATCGACGTGATTGAGAAAATCGGCGACTGAAAAGGTAACATATTCCAGAGAAATGTATGAAAAGGTTGGTCTTTTTCGTAGTATATGTGATCTTTTTCGTTGGCAAAAACCTGTAAACAAATTGGCTCTATACAGAATCATATGTTCATGGTGTTAATAAGATCATAACAAATACTGATTTAAAGGCATGATATTCAATTGTCTATTGTGAACGATTGGCATATGAATAGTAGTTAGGGTATTTGAAAAACTATGGTTAAACCTAGACTTGCAGCGGCCGTTGTGTCATCGTCAAAGAAAGATATTTATTTATTATTAAAGGGTGTAAAATGCTCTGTTTATTATAGTAAAATCGAGACGAAGACAAGTCTTTCACTAAGTTAAAAAAATGTTTAACTTAAGAAAAGAATGTTAAATTTATCCAAATGTAGATTAACAATTTCTTTTTCAAGAGAAAATAGCAATATTTCAATATTAGAATAAAAATAATAAAAAAAATCATATAAAATTGATTGCTTTTGTTATAAGATAAATATGGCATTATATGGAATTTGTGGAAATGAAAAGTATAATCCGGTTAATTATTAATATTTTATGTGAAAAATAAATGAATATGTTTGTGGAATTCCTTTCACGATTTATGTTTTGTTTTCTTTACAAATAAAAATATATGGCGGTGCAAATTTGAATCTCTATTTAAAAACAAATTATTTTTATGTTTTCATTTGGAATAAATAATATAAAGCTTTTAAAATATTTTTCAAACGAATATTTAGGGTATCTATTCTTATTCCCACTGTGAAATCAAATAAATTTATCAATTCAAAAGAATCTGACGTTGCATTAAATTTTATTATTCTGTTAATCGTATTCATGGACGGGTCGAATTTAATAATTTAATTTAAATTCTTTTGTTCAACCAAATTTTTTCGGGACCCCTGAAAAAACTTGGAAACATTTCCATTTATGGCAGAGGATTTATTTCCATTCGCAAATAAGAATTAATGGTATAAGAATTCGCGAAAAAACCTGTCAATAATTGAGAGTTTTCCAAAGCACACGGCTCTTTTTTCTGTTCCTCTGTCGAAAAGGTAATCGCGCAAGAGAAATACAGGTAAATTGGGGAGCATAAATAAAATACGAAGAAGAAGTCGTGGGGCGGGGTTTTGTTGTGCTTTTTATTGATGGAGTTTGCGTAGTTCTTGATATTATTATTATTCTTTCGTTATTCAACCTGAATTGATTCGATTCTTGTGATTCCCTCTTGTTGAGGTGTATAATTTAATGTGCCTAATAAGGGTCGGACAATAAATTTCGGACCATGTTTTCGGCATTGTGTAATAAAATTGAAATATTATTGTCCAATTTTCATCGACAATGAATGGAGTAATTTGCGAAATTCGCCCTAAGAGATTTTTACCCACTTTTTGGTGGAAAATTGGGTTACAATTACTGGCTTTTCGAGCTGAATTTTCCGGTCCGAAATCCGCCCTTTCAAATCATACTCTAAATTTATTACCATAAATTCCCCAAATTCCTAAATAAGCCTCGTTGACTATGCTTTATGCTGCCATAAATTAAGTAAATACTCGAAAATCACTCCGAAAAGTACTTCCCTTCTGGTTTCGTGCTAATTGGCCCTCAGCCCAAAAAGAGACTCGTTTCTCGAAATAATTTTTAAATGAGGACAATTACTGGAAAGTGATTTACTTTTCTCCAGTTCGATTCTCGTTCAATTGAACGACCGCTAATTGCTATTCCATGAATTTTTAGTACTGTCGCCTCAATCAATTGATAGCAATTATGATGGAAACGTTTCTCATTGGTACAAAATATATGTATATATAATATAATGATATCGCATGTCTGGATCTCATAAATCCCCCCATATCATTCTCGAGTCGAAAGTCAACCTGAAACATTCTAATTACCTTTTATTTTGTGAATATTAAATCAGCATCGAATCGGGGCCAGAGCCCAGCCCTTATTGAAGCCAGGCTAAACGGTTAATTAGTGGTTTTCTGATGATTGTGATTGTTGCATGGAAAAGTGTAAGTGCCTTTTTACAATGTTATGAAAAGAACTAATTTCACATTTAAATATTCAATTGATAAATGGCGCCCATAACAATCAACTTTGAAGGGGTCGAACATTTCTAAAAGAAGTATTTTAGACAATTAATTGAAATGAATTATCAATTCTAAAGACAAATTCGTTTCTATTCTTTAAATTGATTATACGACGATATTTCGACTTACAATGTGGCCCTTTAGATTCATTACATATAAATTGTATTTTATTGTAATAGAGTTTATTTTAGTTTAAAATTTGTTCTTTTTGGTTGTGACAAGTTTTGAGTTAAATTTGAAGTTAAGTAAAATATTCATTCGTTTTATTCAATATAAGAATTTTTTTATACTGGCTAAATATTGCATAGAAATTGTTATATATAAGTCGTTTAATTATTCTATTTCATAATAGACAATTTGTTTATTTTTCAAATCTGTTTTTGATCACTAGTGCTTTAAAAATATATAGTAATACAATTTGTATTTAAGTGCTTAATTTAATTAACGACATTTTTATTTAAATATAACAAACCGATTAAAAATTATACGGTCTCACTAAATTATTTAATTCAGTTTCATTAAAATTTGGACATTGACCAATAAAGACAGGTATATGTGATGGGCGCATCTCCAATGACCGTGACTACGGCTCTTACTCAGTACTACTTTTCCATCGGAATTCTTCCCCCGTTCCTCTTCCGGCCTCTTCGACTAGGAATTTGCTGAAATTTTTATTCTTCATCGCTCTGGAACCCGATTATTCAATTGTATTTAAGAAGTCTACTCTCGGCCATAAATAAATAACATCTAACTGTCCGCCGCGACTTTAATTTACACGAACGCACACAGAACTTTTGACTAAATTGATTAAACCCTTTTCAGAAACCTATTCAATTTTCCGATCGATATGGTCGGGAAAATCGGCGATTGAAAAGGTAAGGTAATCTGGTGAAATGCCTTTTTCGTAAGTATATAAACTCTTTATGTGAAAAAAATGGAAACAATAAGTAGAAATTTACAATACTTATTAACTTTTGTATTATTTTTTCTTCTAAAATGCATAAAGTTTTGTACGCTACAGAGCACCGTCGATAAACATTATTAAACGCACGGGGCTTAATTTATGTAAATACAAATATTTGTTTAGAACATGATTTACAACAAAAGAAAACTTAACGCTTAATCGACCGAGTTTTGTTTAAAGCGTTTTGCATGAATAATTTGTAATAATATTGATGGTTAATCAAATTCTGTAAAATATATTCGAGTAATAAAACTAGAATCAAAGTCATAAATATAGTTTTTTTTATTATTTATTTTTTATTTATAATTAAAAATTTGTATGAGTTATCTCAAGAACTTTATCTATAAAATAGATCAAGTTGATTCAAGTTTTTTAAAAGGTATATTAAATTTTACATAAAAGACAGTCAATAACCTTTGTGCAGTTCCGTTTCGAAAAGTAGACTTTTCTTCATGCAAATTGGTTCTGTAACAGTTTACTTTTCTGCACGGAGTGCCGAAATATTTCAAAATTTACACGCAAATTGTCACTAATTTAATGGAAATAAATATTGTTTTCAAAACCATTTCGTTGAGTGTGTTCTCATCTCACTCTAATGCACACTCTGTCTTACTTGTACACATTTGAAAAAAAAACCGCTACGAACGGTTTTTATTTTTAATTATAGATTAATTGGTATTTCTTTCAGAATTACCCAAAATAGTGTAAAATACATGGTAAATTCGTGCTGTAACGACCTCTATTTCACCATTTGTATCGAAATATACTATTATAAAATACATATGTTCATTTTCAATCAATTTCAATTCTCGTGATTTCAAAACCTCCTCTTATTTTATAATGTCTCGTTTATCGATCACGTTGTATAAATAACTATTATGACCAAAATTCGCCCAATAAAAGATTGGGTTTCAGAATGACTTCAAGTGAATAAACTCGTCAAGAAATCGAGATCGGATCACATACTTGTTCCAGACTCAACCCACAAACGGTTCATATAGGTATAAAATGACGAATACACGTTCGTTTTTGGGACCGGCGCGAAATCAAATTACAAAATTAACATGTCAATTCCCAGCTGAAGTCAGGTGAGCGCGGCTATTTTAATGCGATCTTTATTACAAGAGCAGCCACTCAGCCAAATAAATACCGCATATTATACATATTCATTTTTTATTACGAGTATTTATACATATATATTGTGTATACCGAATAAAGATCAAATTACGTCTCAATTACGTTAATTTTGAGTTTTTGGCGCGCCACCGACCACATAAATAATTAAGATTTAACACTGCGATAGTTCACCTTTTGTGATTCACTCGCTCGCTGCTTATATGAAAGCAAATTTGCAATGTGCATAGGACATTCAACCGATGTTTAATATGCAAAAGCGAGCCACAAATTGGACATGATTTGCATTTTTGGTGCATTAATTTCTGTTTAATATGCATTTATAACACAATTTAAATTGGTGTTGAATAATTTTAATTCCTCACTTATTGACCATTTCTTTTTCTAAAAAGATATTTTTGCACCACCGTATCGAAACATACGCTTTTCGATATCCATTTGTGTTTCGTAATATTTCACTTTATGGAACATAGTGAAAATTTTGAATTTTTATTTCACTAGTGAAAAAAAATTGTCATAAACTATCCAACAAATTGGTTCCAAATTCAAAATTTGGTCGCCATTGTTGCCCTTAAATTACACAAAATATTGGTCTCGGCTATGCCATAGGACCGTGCCTATATTTCAAATTAATTAATGTTTCCTGTTTTAAAATTTTAATATTTACGGTTTCAATAGCCATCTGTATATAATTTGGCTATTTTTGTACGATTTTTGACACATTACATAGATATTAGAGATAAATCTGC
>JXOV01013807.1:7948-24908 GCA_001014945.1 Clogmia albipunctata
CCATAACATCATTTTTTGAGGATTAGATATTTTGGTGGAATGAATTATTTAATTATTATTTTTTAATTTGGAATATATTTCGTGTTGTCTTTATTCTAATTAATTTAATTGGAAAACAATAATTGAAATATTTTCTATTCCTCGACTTATCGATCGCCCCTTGAGGTTTTTAAGAAGGGCCAGGAGGAAGGACAACAGAGCAGCAGTCTCTGTGCCGCCTGCCTGGTTTCCTGTGCTGAAGAGGAGGGCCAATACTTTTTTATGAAGTGCGAATATTTATTTTATTTGAGAATGTGGGAGAGAATCTTGTAATTACCTGAAAACATGCGAAAAGGAGATAAAAGAATTTCCTAATTAAATTCCGGCCAGCCCCTATCGCCGTCTTGTACCTACATAAGTGCAATCATTTGTTTCTCTCGGCCATAATTCATTGGTCAAGAGGAGCCAGCCACTCAGAAGGAGAAGGAAGCCGAGGGATTTCACCAGAATTTCACCGCACTTTCTGCAGCGGCGAAAAGGAAATCAATTCTTTGCGAAATTAAACGCCTAATGACATGACCTTCTGCTGTTATTTATGGACAGTTTAGGGGTTTCCAGGCAAGGGAAGGGAATTAAAATTCTAAGCTCCTGCTCTTTGGCAATTCTTTTTTCATGCGCTGCCTGCGCTGGAGGAGCCGGAGGAGATGAAGGAGGTGGCCTTTGTTGTTAACATATTCAATGGCGAGCAGCACAATTTATGGACTCGAGTCAAACGAGAGCCATAAAAAAGGAGCTGCTCATGTGGGAGAAAATTGAAAAATCCTTTCTCCTCATATACTACGTACCAGTTCTGCTTCATTCTCTATACACATTAATGAATTTCCATCAAGATGATGAATCGGTCATAAAAATGAAAAATAAAAGTGTTAATGGCTCTTTAATGCTCCGAATGGTTGTTGTTCCTCTTCTTTCGGGCTCACTTTTTTGCACTTTTCTTCGGCTTCTTCTTTTCTTTTTTCGTTTTTACTACATTGGGATTTCAAAGTTTTCCACACAGTTTTTTCTCGCCCGCCCGCCTTATTATTATGATCCGTGACACAGGGAATTTTCTCGGCTCTTATTTTGGATTCAGCACCAGTTCCGGACAGGCGAACTGAAGGGAGAGAGGGAGAGAAAGAGGGATTGGAGACGGAGAAACAATGGGCGAAAAATAAATCTTGGCGCATGGTAAATTATAAATATTTTTTGCACATCAATATTTCACAATTTAAGAAAATCTCATTCCTCTCTCTCTCTCTCTCTGTATGCTTTTTTTTTGTTCCAGCTCCAAGTCGTCGTCGTTTTCTCAAACTCGTATTCCGTATTATTTACGATTTACGAGCTCTAGCCGAGCAAAATAACAAACAGACACCTAAAACAGCAGCCCTCAAACACCCACCCAAGAATCTCCACCCGAAATTCTTTCCCCCAAGCACACACACACACCAAACTTAGACAGTCCATTGACCAAAATATCCCATTTGCACCTTTTTCAAATGCACTTACCCTAATTCTATCCATAATTCATTATTAGCTACTTTCATTATTATGTTATTAGTAGATATAAACAAAAATCTTGTAATAAAAATGTAATTTTAAAAAACTCAAAAATTTTAATTTAATAGTGTTTTATGCCACAAGGGTGTAAAATGAGCTGTTGCTAAACGAGGAAAAGAGTTTGAAATACGAGCCGTTAGGCAAGTTATTTATCGGTTTAGTGTTGAGAAACGGATTTTACACTTGAGCAGAGCATATTTTTTTGCACTTTCCTTAAAATTTCATGTAAAGCTAATTAAATAATTTTGCCGTTACAAAGGTATATATTGTAACGGCAAAGATTTGAACGGATTTTCGGTACTTTGATTTGATAATTTTGAATGTTAACATAATACGGCCTGGATTAAAAATTGTACAATTTTTTTCTGAAAATATTGTTGAAATTTCGACTTTAAACAAATTTATTTATGGGGTGTGATTTTCTTTTTTTCACTAGTGAAATAAAAATTCAAAATCTTCACTAGTGCGAAAGGTGACGCATTGTAAAACTCAAATCAATGTTGAAATGTTAACCGTTCGATAAGAAAGGGCAAAAACATTTTTAAAAATACTAAAATTTTAAATAGTACATGTTTAACATAGATGGAAAGACCGGAGTACCGCAGTTGGTCAAGCGTTGCGCCACAAAATTGGAATCATGTGTTCATATTCCGGCACAAGCAGTGTTTTATTTTATTTTCAAAATTCAATTCTCATTATCAACTAATAATTACAATTTGTGATTAATACTTATATAACTACATTTACAAAATAATATTTCCGTCCTCAACTGTCGAACAATTGGAGTCGTCAACACTGTTTGTTCGAATTTAGACAGGTTTTCAAAGCATGGATGAAGTGCATAGAATCAAAGAGATAAACCGAATCTTTCTAATACTAGTAATTTGCTGCTGTTCAATGAACGNCTTATATAACTACATTTACAAAATAATATTTCCGTCCTCAACTGTCGAACAATTGGAGTCGTCAACACTGTTTGTTCGAATTTAGACAGGTTTTCAAAGCATGGATGAAGTGCATAGAATCAAAGAGATAAACCGAATCTTTCTAATACTAGTAATTTGCTGCTGTTCAATGAACGGATGCAGATGAAAGTTGTGAAAGGGATGGTCGTCTTTGTAGTATGTGTATTCTGTTTCGGTGGCAAAAACCTGTCAATAAATAGGCTCTATATAGAAATAGATCAGTTTATCAGTTTAATTGGATTGTTTTTGTTTTACTCGTAGATTTCATTGAATTTCATATGATATAAGATATTTTTTGTCAATTAATTAAACATGAAATAAAATTTATATTCTTAATTTTTTTACAATTCTTAGAAGCTTCTTAGAATATTCTAATCATAACAGATTGCTCCATATTCTATTAAATTTTGGGCAAGTGAAACTGGAAAAAGTGTATTTTCCAAGCACAGCTGATCATACTTGGACAAATTTATCTTCTCCCCCCATTCCAGACCTCGAATCCAAGTTGAAAATTCATTAAACTTTTCTATGGAGACCAATAAATAAATCAGGGGCGATGGGAGAAAAATTTTCTTTTTGCTATAGCATATTATTATTATTGGATGTATAAAATATGAATGTAATATAAATTAGGAGAGTGCAGGAAAAAATTTGGACACACATAAATTTGGTCCAGAAAAAAAAACAGCTGAGATATATCACATTACATTAGTGCAAACGGACGCACATCAGCCAAATCGGAAATATTTTGCATCAAGTTCCGATAAAAATTTCGATAAATTTTATGCTTCCGTTTGTTCATCTCTCCTTTACGTTGCCGTTGTTGTTGTTGTTTGTTTTTTCTCTCGATCGGTTTATTTTATTTCGTTTGTAAACTTGGTCTCATTCTGTGTTCCTCCTCAATGTTCAATGTGCGCTTTGGACGCGGCGCGGTTCGGTTTGTTGGCAACTATTTGGAATCTCAATTAGGAGAGAGCTCCAAAAATCGGAAGCGCCAAATCAAATGTTTTTTCACTGTAAATAGGCTACTAAGATTGCCATGTACGGATGATTATTTCTGCTGAAACAATCGAAAGGAAACGCTTTCTTTCCGCAACATTGACTTATTGTTGGCTTTTTCTGATTCTTTATTTCAATTTGTAGCCAAAACAGTTTAACGTGCCCTCAAATTCTATAATACAAAATCTGTTACGGATTATCATTGAGTGTTTCATTATTTTTATTTGCATTAAGACAAAAGTAGTATTTATTTTATGTTTTGTTAAAACATTGATAGTGAATGAATGGCTTTGAAATTTCCCTTTCAATTCTATAAGGAATATTAGAAATCTAAACCGGGCTTAGACTTTTCATGACTATTTGTTTTCAGTGTGTTATTAATCAATTAAGGGCTCCTAAACCGGTTGAAAAAGGATCTAGTCAATCCTGCTCGACCAGGATTCGAGCTCTAGACTCCGAGGAGGCAGTCGAATGCGTTGACGTACGGTTATGAGACAGATGAATAAATGTCTTTACAATTGATATATGTATTTTGAACGAAAACTATTAATACTATTTTATTAATAATAAACCATCTCATTTTCGAAATTATTTATTTGACTAATTTATTTATTTATTTAACTTTAATTTTAAAAATTTATTACATTCTTTGATTGCCTAAATATCAGGAAAAATATATTTTACATTATTCGAAGGTGTAATATTAACATTTCAATCGTCAAAGTAAGCACGAAATCCGTCACTTTGCACCACTGAATGCTGTAAAAAATTCATTTCAACACTCTTTTTGTAAGAAGAATCACTTGTTTTCAAAGTAAAAGTGAAAATGACATAATTGTCAAAGGGATGCTTGATTAAATTTTGATTAATATATATGATTGTCATTCCTACTATTTTTTTAACGAAATTCATTTCCAGTGATAGTATAACAGTCAAGCAGTACTAACTTTTTCCCAATTCATTATAGATTTATGAATTAGATATAAATAAATAAACAAACTTTTATGGAAAAAATCTAATGGATTTGTCAATACTAAGTCTAAATTATAAAGCGAAAAAAATTATAATAGTCCTGAAACTCTCATCAAAATTCAGTGTTTTATAGTAATTCACTTTAATTAATAATAACTAATTTCTTTTCTACAAAAATTATTATTTATTTGACTAATTTAAAAATTAATAAAAAAAAATAATATTTGAAATCAACATTAAAAACAAAAATCATGTTTTCTGTTTTAAATGTAAATCTCAAAATTTTTCGCGATAGAAAAACTTTAAAATTTAGTACCGAACTGACAAATGTTTTTAATAGCAAAAAAATCAATTTATTCATTTTTCTCTCGTTTCTCCTAATATTTTACGAATTTATTTTTTATTAGAGCTTTTGAATTTTATGACAGTATTTGTGGCGACTATTTTATAATTATAAATTTGATTAATTAAACATTTCTCAACATTTCCATCGACTTCTTATGAAGAATTTGCCAAGACTGCATTTGCATTCTTTATCGCGCCGAATGCGCTAATTAAATTGTATTTAATCAGTCTTTTCCTAGGCGTAAATAAATCAACATAAACTGTCAGAACTGTTAACTCTATTGATTAAATCCTTTTTCAGAAACCATTAATATTTCAGATCGATGTGATCGAGAAAATCAGCGATTGAAAAAGGTAACGTATCAGGTGAAAATTCTTTTTTTTTTTAAAGTATTTACACCATTTAAAAAAGAAAAATTGAAATTTAATTTTTGTTTAATTAGTTTGAAATAATTCAGATCTTAGCAATCGTTTGTTTTAGATTCAAGTGCTTTAAAATTTGAATTCATTCAAATTTTTTATTATGTGGTTTTAGAAATATTTATTGCATCAAAAATTTTAATCAATACAAATAAAATTAATTCTCCAATTGTAAATTTCAAATCATTAAATGTTTATCTTTTTAATTTTTAGACTTTCGCTTTAGTTAATAGTAATAATTGAACTAGTTCGCATAAAATCGAGTTAACTCAAATTTTAATTTAAAATCGTTTCAAATTAAATTAAGGTAGCAAATTTAGAAAACTTATATTCATTTTATAAATAATATATCTAGATTTTAAGATTAAACATCTTTCTTTTAGCTAAATTACATAGAAGTGCCTAGCAACAAATAAAACTTTCACTGTTTTCCTTTGAGCGTGTGTGTTTCGGTCCACATTTATTTATGTGCCATATCTTTTGCAAAAGAGCAATAAATTGCATTTGAATCGGTCCCTTTCTGAATAAATAATAAAAGTTCCGACGAACCCCCCTCTTTCTCTCTCTCACTCACTGTAGGACTATTGGCAGCGCAGATCTTTGATTGTGCGAAAAGAGACTAGTTATTGATGAATCCTAGTGCCGACGACGACGCGATGCGATGCACACTCGTCAATTTTGGACAGAAAGTGGACATAAATATATAAAAAAAATAATAATGAACAATCTAGTCTACAATTTATAAAGAATGAAACCTGTTAATGCATATTAAGGAGGTCTCTTACTTCTTTTCAATCGCTTTTGAAAGGCAAATAATTTTTAAATGTAGTCACATATTCAAGCCCCTAAGCTTATTTGAATATTATTAAAATTGTTAGTGTTTTTTTATTAATTTTGTTATAAATAAGTTCCTCATATAATTCAAAACATAATCCTTGATTTTGCATTAAAAATAATTAATTTATTCGAATTTTTCATGCAGTTTTCTATCTATCACATTGAAATAAATATAGTCGTTAAGAAGTACTCGCAAAGAATTTGCCTATGACCTACGTTAACAAATATTAAATTTTTGGTATTGAACAATAGTGAAATTCTATTGTAATATGATAGGCTAAAATTCTCAGATATTATTAATTTCATTGTATAAAAAATACCTATCAATTTTTCGAAAAACTACAATTACCATATTAACGAAATTTTGAATAAAAATTCGATTTCAGAGAGAAATAATTAATTATTATTTCATAAACAACATCAGGGATATTCTTTATAGATGGGGATAGTTATTTGAGAACACATTTAATTAACGAACATAGATGCTAACTGCCAAGTTTTGCATCTTTTTGTATTATATAATTTATTAGAAGTAGAAGAAGTTTTTTGTGAAGGAGGAACAAATTTCATATTTAAGTCAGTTTTAAAATAAAATTCATTTAAAGATTAAAAATAAAATAGTATATTTCGATACAAGTGGTGAAGTAGAGGTTATTACAGTACGAATTTATCCTTTTTTTAACGAGCTCATCGAGTAAAAATTGGTAAATGAGTGCTATAATAACCTATTTCACATGTATATTGAACGCTATTTTGTGTAATTCTGAAAAAATACCAGTTATTCGATAATTACAAATAAAAACGTTTACATGAGTTTTTTCAAATTGTGGAACAAGTAAGACACAGTGTGGAGCTGGTCTAATCAAATGGAGAGCTTAAATAAATCTGAATTGATTGGAGAGAGAAAGACTCTAACAAAATATTTAAATTTACAATAACAGTCGATACAGTTTATTAGAGTGAGATGGTATTACTCACAACGAAATTTTTAAATTAAAATACTTAAATAATAAATTTGTAAACAACAATATGTAATTTCATTGAATTAGTGACTAAAATGTGTGAACATTTTGAAATATTACCGCACTCCGTGCTGTAAAGTAAACCGTTACAGAACCAATTTGCGTTAAAAAGTGGCTAATTTTCGATACGGAATTACAGAAATGAAATTTTTAAAATTGAAATTGAAAAAATTAAATTTAATACCAACAATGTTAGAACTTTAGCTAAAAAGCCCGTGGCTTAAGTTGAATAAGTTCAAATTTAAGTTGTGTTTTATTAAAATTATTTTAAAAATTAAATGAAATATTATTTTTTAAATTATTTTATTCTTTTATTTGATGTAAAAATATAAATTTATCGTTTTAATTAAACTATTTAAATATATTTCAATAGAAATTGAAATCTTGGATGCAAAATTGCCGAGAGTGCGACTGGGCTGCTGCTTGATAACAGCGTTCAGCACTGCAGTGAACATGTAAATCGAGAAAAAGTCGAACCTTCCGCTCTTGGCTGTTCTCAAAGAGTTGTCGACAGCAAGTCTGGACTAAAATGTAATAAATCTGTTGACTTTTCCCATCTTTTTACATTTTATTTAAGTAGAAAAAAAAGAGAGTCTCATTGACTCGGTTCTTTTCATTTGAACCGAAGAAAAGAAGAACTTGTTTGTATTTCAATCCATTTATTGTATTTATTTATTATTTGCCTTGTGGAGCTTCATTTTAAACGGCAAATGCTCTTTAAATCCCATTTAATGTCGAAAGACAGTTATTTCCAGTCGCCGGAAATAACTACGGAATCATTTCGGCGATAAATTTTGCAGTTATTTGCGTAAACAAAAGCACGTGGTAGGAAATTAAAATAATAATATTATTAATTGGAAAATTGGCTACTTGTTGGTGGGGTGCTGCTGGAAATTCAGTCTCCGTATTAAACTATTATCGAAATTCTCACCTAAATTACGACTTTATTAGAAATGGAAAGCAATCTAATAACTATTCGACAAAGCATGCTGTTGTGCGTGTAATTATTATTATTTTTTGTTTGCGGCCATTAAACGACCGACAATAAGCACCGCCTATTTTTATTTCTAATCAGCGGGCGGTTCGAACAGTTACGAGCATTAGAACTGATTTGCGTTTCCAATTCGAATTTTTGGTTTTACTATTCAAAGAAGTTATTTTTAATTACAAATACATTTTTAAAATACTTGGTTTAAAAATAAGCACAGTAAAACTAAAAAACACTTTAAAGGCCGAGCTAAAGAATGAAAATTGAGTAATTAATTCAACAAAGTTAATTAAATTTTAATTTTAATTGTTTGAATTATTTGGCAAATTTGGTTTGATAAATAAATAGTTATATTAAGTAATAATATAAGTCTAATGTTGTATTTTAAATATTATTATACGGTGTCTTCACTGAAACTTGGTTCGAGTTCTTTTGTTTTCTTGTTTGCTAAAACCCAAAACAGGTTTTTGCGAATAAAGGCATTTCCGATATGATAAATATATCAAACTACATGTCTATGGAAAGAGGAAATTATTCTGAATTGAATGGCATAAAGTTATTATTAACGCTGTTAATTAGGTTTAAACCTTAATTTTCCATTTTACTCCTATATTTCTTCTTAGGCCGGGAGTGGCGTAGTGGTTAAAGCGTTGCAGAATTCAACTCGATGGGCCCGGTTCGAGCCCTGATCAGACGGTAATTTTTTTTATCGAATTTCATTACTTGTTTCTAATAACAACACTCTAGTCACATTTAGGAGAGGGGGCTTTTCTCGCTGGGTGTTTGTATCTAGTGATATTAGAACTGCTCCGGTCCGGAGAATTGTGATTTTCACATGGAAAGTTGCAAATCTCCTGACCTAAAACTAACACACGGATAAATGCACAATAGATCTATCTGGTCGCAGTGCAGGTGCCATTGGGTACAATCTATAATAGTATTATTATTTATTATATTTCTTCTTGTTTATTCAGCCGGCCAAGCGATCATAAAACCCAGCGGAATAAACCAATGGTTTGGTCAGAATACCGTTTGAAAGTGAAACCGCCTGGTGTGTACTTATTCTCAGTAACCCTTATGTGCACACAATTTACTTTTTTATACCGAGCACAACCTCTTTCCTGGCCCGTCTCCTTGATTCGTCCACTGATGGAAACTTTCTGGATCAAGGTTTGGTAGGGCTATATTTTTTATATGGTGGATTATTAATAAATGTAATAGGGCTGTTTATTTTTGCTTGGAATTTTAATTGAAATTGCAAAAGACTATTTTTATGTCTTGATTGATTAGTGAAATTGCACATGTTAAAAAAATAATTTTAATTCAAATATTTGTATAAGAAAAACACCTGTTGATACGTTATCGTGCATCTTTATACTTATATGTGAATACGTGCTATAATTCCCGAGCGGGTTCTGATCCCAACCTACCTACCATTTCAATAAGAGGTAAAAAAGTTCTTTGGTGATGAAATTTCGAATTAAATTTTTAGTATATTTAATTTTTAAATATAAAATAAAAAATGGTTAGTTTTAATTCTAGAATCAGAAAACAATGTTTATTTTTTATATTATTTTCTCGGATATTTATCTAATTCTGTATATTTCTATAATAATTAAAAAAAACTTTTAAAATTTCAAATAAATTACCACAGCTCCTACTAGCAGTTAAAGACCGAATATGCATGTTCTATTAAGATCTGGTGCTTAGTATAATATGCCCCAAGTATTACATAGATCATTAATAGTATCACCTTGTGGTATCAACAGCTCGAAATAACTAGATTTACTTTCCCATAAAAAAGAAGTAGCACACAATTACGTTGACGGCAGAGATGAAAGATTTAAAAACCAAATTTGTTAATTAGTAATTTAATTAGTAGAACATAAATTATTGTCCGTTCAAACTTGGCTAAATTTAATTTTTAATTAATAAAGTAATTATAAAGTTTATCGGTACTTTGAAAATAGTAAATATTTTGGTCTTATCGGCAAATTGTACTGAATTTAGACAGAATTCGATCAAATACCTAAATGTTTGTATAAGGCCACGAAAAGAATAGTCCGTATTTAAATCATTAGAAGGTAGGTCAGGTTCAATATTCCAGAACGACAGAAAGAAGTTCAGAAAATAACCTCTACTAAACAACGTCATCGTCGTCTCTAAATTGGATTAGAATGACTTCAATTCGATTAGAACTTAATTTTGGTCTCAAAAATCAAATTTTGTCATTTTATTAAACAACAATTCGCACGTTTATCCTAGTCAAAAAGTTGTGTTTTCAATTTAATTATAATCCAATTTGAATAAAATTCATCCTATTCCTTTTTTTTATCACTTTAATCAATTCTTATATTAAACAGTATTTTTTTAATTATTCAAAAAATGAGCATTTTATCTATAATTAAATATTTGAAATTAATAATTAATATAATTAATTATTTAATTATAAAATAAATAATGATATGAATACCTAAAGCTCCCAAAGCTTAAAAAATTTGATATTTTTACCATGCACCTCCATTTACATATAGCGACATCTATTAAAATTTATTGGAAGAATTGACATATTGTTTATATATTTGAATTATTTCCGTTAATAACTGATTTTAACCGCCGTTCTCTCTCCTTGTGTTTTGAAGTCTTTAATAAATTAATTGGATTTAATTGTAATTGGAAATAAAATCCTGGGAAATCAGAGAAATTAACTAATAAGAGTTTTCTGCAATTTTTTAAAGAATGTATTGTTTTAAATTTGATATTAATTCTCAGAAATTTAACGGGAGCGTTTATCATTTAGTTTAAGAAATGTGCGTTTTGTTGATTGTCTCAAATTTAATTGTTCAAGAAATTAAAATAAATAACATATAACTTCAGAACTAAAAAAATGATAATAATATTATATACACTGCGTTTCATCATTTTATGACAGATGTCTTCGATTAAATTTTAGATATTATCTCGGAGCGTAAATCACCACAAATTCTCTTTGATGGATTGGGAGAAAATAAGTTACATGTCGTAAAAGGATGAAATTATATTTTTGTATGGGAAAAATTAGAATGCATTTTTTAATTATTTGCAACAAACCTAGACTTTTGGTTTAGACGTTGGTAAGACCTTCCTTCGTCCCAAAAATTGAGAACAAATTGATGTACTCCGAGGTATTAACTAAAATTTAATCGAGGACACCTGTCGTAAAAGGATAAAGCAAAGTGTATAATATTAAACATAATATATCTGATTTTCAAACAAAAAGGAAATAATGTAATGTAATCCAATGTACTGTAATGTATGTAATGTAAAATTGGATCAAACAACTCAAGAATGAGTTATAGCCCTCACTCAAATATATAATATATAAATACATAGGAATGAGACTCCTTGGAAGTGATAGAAATAATAAATAAAATAAAAAATCATATAATACTACATTTCTACAAAAATATTACAAAAGATATTTTTTAAAACAAATTACCATTATATAAACAACATATATCAATTTGAACAAAAATTCAATTAATTCTATATTTTAATCCAAAAAACAAGTAAAATAATTTTTATTAGGAAAAATTTCAATAAATACAAAATCGATACCAATTTCAAAATAAATGATTAATTGAATTGTAAAAATTCCTAGAGAAAACAAGATTTTCGAAAGGCTTTTTAGTAGATATTGAAATTTAAAAACTTGAATATTAGAAAAGTTTAGTAAGTAGTCAGAAATTGAATAAAATATTGAATATTCACAATTTAAAATATTAAAATAAATTGAAAAAAAAAACCTGTAGAAATTCAAATTAATAATTAATTAGAAAACATATTCGAATTAAATCTTTGAATGAGCTGTATGTCTCGCTGGTTTTATGTCTTTCGGCTACTGACCGAATAAATTGGCTAATTTATTCAATCTGAAATGGTTGGAAATTAAGTAATTTCATCGTTGTTCGCCCATTTTGGGTGTCTGCTGGCCTGATATTTCAATTTTCAAAGAGAGAACAAAAAAACTGAACGGTGCGTGAGATTTCAATGGAAGAAGTCATTAATCGATTACGGTTTTAGATAAACACCAAGAAGAAGAAGAAAAACATCTATAAAGGTCTTTTATTGACTCACCTATTAGTCGTTGTTGCGCGGAGATTAAGAGCTGGGTTGATTAAGACTTGTTTCGTGTGGCTGAAAAACAAATGGCAAACGGGCGAAACTGAACCGACAAAACCACACGGAAAAAGCATTTTGGCAACTTGTGGTGGAAATCAACTAAAATCAAACATAGCAGCATTGGGTATCGTGAAGAAAAAATAAAATCGAAAATAAAAAACCGAATAATTTTACTTGAAAATTTATTTTATTTTTCATTTGTTTTTTGTTCCTTTTTCAATTAGGTTTTCATTTCATTGTTTCACCTTTTTTTTCCTCTTGTTATATTAAGTTAAATTTTATTTACTTAACATTCTAAACAATATTTTTCTTTATTTATTGTAAAATATTTATAATAAATATTGTTCTCACATCATAGACTTTTTGCTTAACTTTAATCATCTCGCGCGCACTCTATCTGTAATTTTTTTCCTCCAGTTGGCTCTAGACTAAATGTAGAACCAAAATACTCGTCGTCGTCTGCTTCTTCTTCTCTTTTTGTATGGTTTTTTTTTGCTTTTTAAAAATGTTATTTGCTTGAATTCATCATCAAGAGTTAAGAATGAAGAAATATTCAATCCATTCCACTTTTGTACGTGGATTCTACTTCGTCTTATTGGGTTCCTCTTCTTAGAGAAGATTATAATTAGAATCGAGAATTATGGACTGACTAACAACGAGGCAGGAGGATGAGGAGGAGGATGAAGAAGAGTTCTATTTATAATAATAAATAAATATTAGTTTGATGGGAAGGAAAGAGAGAAGAGAGCCGCCGCACCGCTTTTTGGCCGGATTCTTTCTTTTACAGACAGAACTACATTTTCCTCCCATTTTCTCCATTTGTAAATTGTTTTTTCTTCTCAAATATCTCCACAGAGAATGAATTGAAATCAATTGAAATATGGCTTACATCTAATTACGTATACTCTTTGAAGGTAGTTGGATTTTTAAGTATTTGTTATCCGCTGGACAGAGATCATTTACGCGTTCTTTTATTCGGGTTGTGTCACTTTTTAAAAAATGTTTATGATTATTTAATGGAATAGTAGTTTAAAATTGGGATTAATTAAAATGTGTGTCTCCTCATCTGTCCAAACGAGATCCCAAGCTTAAATTCAACATTTTTTGTATAACTTCTATCCCTTTTTAGTTTTCTTTTATACGTATTTATGTGGTTCTCTTATTCTCTAAGTCACTGTTTAATTAATTATACTTCTATATATATATATAATTAGTATACACTGGTATTAAATTTCTTTCTCTCACAATTTTTATAATCCTTTTTCACAATAAAATAGACTATTAAATACTTTAAAATTGTATTTGTTCTTCTATTCTTCTCATATAATTGGTTTCCTCCATTTTTCAATATATTACTTGTTTTCTTCTCTTTTTATATCATTTAATATTATCATATAGTTTATGGATGCAAAAATTCCTGACATTGACCGCTTATTTCACAATTCATCTCACATTCCTACACTTCTTTGACAATATCTATGGCACTAATAAAGCCAAGTTCCATGAAAACCGGAACCCGATTTATTAGAATAAATAAGTACGATCGATTAAGGTATTAATCTAGAGATTTGTTTCATCAAGTTCTCATCTCAACAATAAAATGAGAAAATATTATTATCGCAATTGATTACGTATTTTCGTTAAATGATGGGCGGGACATTTCTCTCAGTTTTAGTCCTCAGGTCATTAGCGTGCAAAAATTTTCACGTTTTAACAGAATAAAAATTTACAAAAGAAATAAAATTTACAAAAATCACTGAGTTCATAAACAATATTTAAACTACAAAGAACAAAAAAACACTGGATAAATTGCATGTTTAAAATAATAAACGAAAAAAAAAATGAAAAACGAGAATGTTCAACAAAAATTCAACATCTTTGCCAAAAGAGACGACCGATTTCGCAATTATGCCGTCGTCGTCGTCATCGACGACGGGGCAGACTGGCAAATTATAACGTTTAACTTGAGGTTCCTCATTAAGTAAATATCTCAAGTGCACTGAGAATTTAAATCGACGCAAAAAGAAGAAAATTGGAAATAAATTTAATTAGACATTCGGACTCATAATTAGCCGGGTTTAATTGAGAAATTCCTCAGTTTTTCCTCAAATAATGATCGGTTTGTTGTGGTCTTTCCTCTTTCTCCCCAACTCTATCTCTCTTTCACTCTGTGTTTTAACGAAAATAATTAATATTTAAGAGTACACTTTTTGAAATCCCTTTCAATTCGGCTAAAAGCTGCTGTTCCATTTCACCGCCCCCTCAAATCGTGATTAATTAAAACGTTCTTTTCATCAATTATACATGAAATGAGATGACTCTAATATTGCCACACGTAATTATTGATAATCCTTTCTGGAAAATGGAGTATGTAGTACAAAAGACTGGATCTGAGTTTGGAACATTCCCCCTTCCTTTTAGGGTTTGATAATTTACAGAGCGCGAACTTTGACGGAATCTACACAGTTTTTATTTAAATATTCATTTTCGCTGAATATATTCACTTAAATAGTTATGCTTTTATACTTTTCTCTCTCTCTCCCTATCTTCTCTTTTAATTTAATTTCATAAAACTACGTACTACTATTTGTATGAATCATCCATCATTGTTTTGTTGTAAATATTTATATAAGAACTAGATAATAAGCTATCACTTACGAAAGGTTACGTATTTCAATTCAATATATTTAAATATATATATATTTATATTATATGCACATAATTTATACTTGGGGGAGGAGGAGATGAGAGAGTTAATTTGTAATTTGTGAAATGTACATTGAGAACGGGAATTAATTAATTAATCTAAACAACTAAAACTGATTTTACACACACAACAAAAGAGTATTTGCAAAAGAAAATGTATGCATCATGTCGAGTAATGAGTAAAAAAAAAGAAACTAAACGAGTGGAAATCAACTCACTCTTGTTTTGTCAACTAAAAAGCTGCATTTAGTACGATTTCTGATTTGATTGATTTCAACTAATTGTAATTGTGTAATTAAGAAGGACTGGACTAACTGGAGGGAGAGACCGATCCCTTTACTCGGATATGACTTGGGCTGCCGCCGCCGCCGCTGCTGCCTTCTGCGCCTGGGCCTGCTTCTCCTGCTCGTTCAGCTCCTTAATCGCCTGGATCTCCTTCTTCAGCTTCATCCGTCGGTTCTGGAACCAGATCTTGATCTGCCTCTCTGTCAGACACAGGGCGTGCGCCATCTCGATCCGTCTCCTCCTGGTCAGGTAGTGGTTCGTGTGGAACTCCTTCTCCAGCTCCAGCGTCTGGTACCTCGTGTACGTCTGTCTACCGCGTCTCCTCAGTCCATTTGTACCTGGGACAGGAATTAAATTAGAAAAATTAGAATAAATTAATAAAATGAAGAATAATATAATAAACTACGATTTTCTACGATAAGAATTAAATTGCGACATTGGACAAGCAAAAATATCAATTAAATGGATTTCCGATTTTTTATATTAATGTATTTGTAAATGCATTAATATGAAAACTTGGCCGATAAACATCATTAAGCACACGGGCCGTTTGATTTATAGTCCCTCACTGACCGACCGTGTTATAAACTGCTATCAAACTATATTTCAAATGTTGAAATGATTAAAATGAATTACAAACAGTCGACAAAAACTAAAAGGCTAAAAGGCTAAAAGGATAAAAATAAAAAGAACACAAAACGCAAAGAACGGTAAAAAACGAGTAAAAATTAGCGACAAGTTTTTGATTTTAGTAAAAGATTCATTGGAGCAAAATCAAAAGCAATTTTGTTGTTGTGTTTCTTGCGAGATGACGACAATGATGATGATGATGGAGGAACTGGAAGATGAAGCAGCAGCAGCAAAAAGAACGGAATAGAGAGAAGAGGAGCGGAGCGGACGAATGAATGGCTTAAATATGGCGGAAAATGTTAAAAATTTGCCATTTTCTTCTTGACCAAGGCTCGCGCGCCATTATAACAAAATAATGATGAAAATGCGAATTAATGAGCGAAATGTGGAAACATATTTATTTAATTAAAATGGAAATGGATAAAGAAATTGCTCATCCTTGTATGGAAACCGGGCAACAAGCTGCCTTTATTTGTATCAGGTGTAATTTTTATTCGAATCGCTTTTATGGAGTCGTCGTCTCTTAATATTTACGACAGTTTCATCTCTATACTCTTGCAAATAAACAATAATGCAGTTATTGGTTAAATGAGTGCAGGTATTTTATGTATTTAGTTATTTCGTTTAAGGTGTATTTTCTATGTTTTAAGTGGTATTTTTAACCTTTATGATATATTCAAGTGGTAAGCTAAGCACCCTTGACCTCGAGGAGGCCATGTGATCTAATCCTGGGTGGAAATTTTTCTAGTGCGAAAAAGTTTCCATTTGTGTATATCAATAACATTGTGAAATAATTTTCCTGGCGAATTATAAGGAATGACGCAAGAAAATTAATAAAATGGACGTACGGACTGGATCCGTTTACAATTGGTCTAGGTGCAACTAATGGCGTGTGCACACTGAAAAGTCTTAAATTTTACTGCTTGGGAACGATCCGCCTCCTTTTTAAAAATCCAATTTCCCAATTAACTGTNCTGGCGAATTATAAGGAATGACGCAAGAAAATTAATAAAATGGACGTACGGACTGGATCCGTTTACAATTGGTCTAGGTGC
>JXOV01013814.1:493-10768 GCA_001014945.1 Clogmia albipunctata
AAAGAAAAAGCCCACGTGCTTTAAAGAATTCTTTAAAGCACTTTTGTTATAATAACGATTGATAGAATAAATTTGAGTGTCATAATATCGATTTTAAGCTACAAAAATGCATAAAATAATATTTAAATCGAACTTAAAGCTATAGATTTCATTAAAACAGAACTTTAAAGAATATACAAAGCAAAATTAATAGTTATTTATACAGCAAAGCCGATGAGATAAGGTATTTTTAAGCACAAGAGTTGTTTTAAAAAACGAGTGCCATAAAGAAAACCTAGTGTTTAATAATGCTTATCGATTGTGTTTTATACAAAGTTTTGTGCATTTTAAAATAAATTAACAAAAAAATTAAAAAAAAAAACATTCGCTTTCTTAAAATCAGATTTAAATTTTTGTTTCTTTAACTCTGTTTTTCTTTCTTTTTCTAATTCCATGGGAAGCTGGAAAAAGCTATAACTTGCTACTCTTACTGGCACATAGGAAATATCATCCGGTAACAGATGGCTTAAATTTAAATGTAAATGTAAATAACTATTTTTTTCAATATTAATGAAAAGTGTTATATATTTCTATAATTTTTGTTTTTTAATTGTGAAAAATTAATCATTTTTTTTATATACTAATTAAAAATTAGGGAGCAAATGAACTAATTGTGCTACAACGGTTTAAGGGGCAATGCTGCTATTTTGTTTATAGTTTAAAAGACATATTTTTTATAAAGGACAGCATAATAATTATTTTATCCCTCTTTAAAATAGACTAAAACAGCTTAAAACAATATTTGTTATCTTGGTCAATTAAAAAATGGAGAAGAAATTTCATTCATAAACGATAATTTTTAAAATTATCAATATTATTTGTGATCTACATTTAATTTATTTATTTCAAATTTTTTACCTGACTAATACCAAATTATTTTATGTTAAAAGCTATCGTTTTTCAATCCAATACGATTTATTATTATACTGTGCACCACTGCTCCGTGAAATTCAAACGATTTCTCATCGAAACCGAGAGTTTGTGTCTGCGATTTAATAGAGAGAGGTTTTCTGGTGAAGGAATCAGAATCTCGGTGAAAGTTCTGCGAATCGGTTCTGTTTCCGCGTTGCTCCGGAATCTCGGTTGAAAGTTCTCGTTGTCGGGAATTCCGTCGTTCATCCGTTCGTCTCCGTTTCCTTAAAAGGAAATCGAGTCCTTGCAATTAATGATTCGCGTTTTGTGGAATAATTTGATTAGATTGCGAGAAATGTAAGAGTGAATTGGGGGTTGTTTTTGAGCTCGATTCCTGAGCCGGGGTTCGCCTTGAGGGCGTCCAGGAGCTGGTCTTGGATTAAGAGACGCCTTGTGGATTACCTTAATTGGCGGACGGATTATCAGTGAAAGAGGAGACCAATTAAAGTGGCAGTGAAATTAATTTTAATTCCTTTTTTTCATATTTTCTGCTTTTTTAATCAAAAAAAGGAAAGAGAAATAATTGATTAATAAAATGGAGAGAATTATGATGGTTAAAGTGAAATGTCTGTTAAATGTGGTCGTGGTGTGTCTGGTGGTCGTCTGCACCGCCAGCAACGTGCAAGCCTTGGCCGCAATCTCGAGCGAAAGTGCCAACAGTAGAAATCCGTTAAACGGAATCAGTTGTTTCAGTGACCGCTTGGCCGTCTACAAAGTCGTCCTGCACACCTACTGGACCAGGGAGCTCTTCCCCAAACACTACCCAGACTGGCGACCTCCGGCCCAATGGACCAAAACCATTGGTTAGTGGAAAATCAAACCCTTTTTGTCTCTATTTTATTGTCGTTTTTATTTTTATTAGTTTATTTTTCTGTTGATTTTTATCCATTTCATTCTTGAACATTTCAACAAACATTGGGTTTATGAAGGGTTCAGGCTAACCCATATCAGTCAAGCCGAGGTCACCGTTTCATTATGTCAATTTGGTGATCGGAATCGAACCAATATTATGTCATCGATGGGAATTAGAAAGAAATGTTGATTTACAGTCGATTGAAAGAGAGCGGGACAATTAATTTGTGATTGAGTTTTGGTGTTGATATAGATTTTTTTAAATCGTAGTTTAAAGTTTTAAAAACAAATTTTTAAAAGATGAGCAAGAGACAAATATTCTTATTTTAATAACAGTTTTTTTTATTATTAAAGTCATCAATTATTTGGAAGTAGGTGGTGCGTTTAAGTTGACGGTTTGGCTTTTTGGTGAGGCAACAATAAATAATTTGTTTAGGTTAAAATTTGTGACAAATATTAGAAAATTCAGTGTCCACAGATAAATAATAGTGATGTACATCGTTTGAAATAATAGGAACGCTGTTTAGTTTAGTCATTTTAATCGAAAATTGAAAAAAAGGAATTTTTTTCTGCCTTTGTGGTACTGAAAACAAAACAAAATTTCAACGCCTGCTTAGAGGAAGTCAAAAGAATATTTGCTGAATCCTCGTTACATTTATTCAGAACCTACTAAATTTGGAAAGATGGGGGCCTACTGATCTGGAAATCATTTATATCTGTAGTCCAGGAGTGAATTCTTCATTTATTTGTTACAATTATCGAAGCTAAGTTATAACTTATTTATCATAGTTAAGTATTTATCAGTATTTATTAATTAATCTTTTATCCAATATCATCAGATAATTGTGTAATTTTTGGTCTTAATAAGGGCTAAAACTTACATAAATTATAAATCGAATATTTACCTTTCTAACTGTTTATTCCCTACTTACCCTGACCTATTTCCCTCTACCATCAATCACTGAACTAACTATCCAAATTACTAACATTGAACCTCTCCTGAAAAGTGGCTAGGCCTATACTGCCCTAGTATGCGGTGCCGAATAACGGGCCTAATAATCACTTTTTTCCTATCCCATCATAAGGTACCAATACATAATTTAACTATTACTATATACAAAGCATCGTAACAATGACCTTATTCAGATAATTTATATATAAATAGGAGCTATATTCCCCGAGCGGGTTCTGTGCCCAACCTACCATACCATCACTTATTTAATTTTATTTATTAGGTTTTTAACGACAAAAAATAAAAAAATAAATAAAACAGAAAGTGTTATATCGTGGATAGTGTTGTACTATAAAGAGTTTAATAACTTTAAAACTCAAATAGTTTCGGGAAAATTACACAAACGTTAAACCAAGTTACCTAATTTGTGCAAAGCTAGAGATTTATCGCATTTGGACCACATTTTGGAAACATGTCTTATCTTGAATCTAAACCTAGCTCTCCGTAAATTGGTTGGTATTCATTTTACTACAAATAGTTATTAAAATGAACTGGGATTTATCTGCGAGACTTTGAGGTTGTAAAAACCAGTTTATGAATTTTATTACATTTTCTGCCAATCTAATAACTATTATTCATTCGAAGGTTATGTTCTCAATGTTTAAAACATTAATATTTTCTGCAGAATCATTCAATCAAATTCAGTTATTTATATTAACGTTGAAGGAGAAATGGGAATTTTATTTCCTCAACTCCTAAAAATTATTATTCTAATCTAATTTAACATTAATTTAACATTTATTTAAATTAAGATAATCATTTTTAGTATTATACAAATAAAATTTTTAATTCAATATAATTCAGACTTGATGAAATTCAAATTTTCTTTAAACTAAATGCCAAACCATTTAAAAAGCAAATGGAATAAAAGTGAGAATTGTTATATATTATTTATTTTTTTAAGTTTTAAAACTATATTTTGCTGAAAATCGTGATTTGTTCACAAAGTACATATTTTATTTTTAACTAATATGAAGTTTTGAGTTAGGGAATTACAATTATAAAATTATTTCTGTTTCTTCCTTCACTTATAGCTTGATGTAAGTCAGTGTCCTTTGCAATTTGATCCTAGATTGCTCTTTCTAAAGCCGCTGTTCCGTATTTGTAAATTGAATTTTGCTCAGGTCTTCCTCTACGCATCCTAGGAAGCCTTCTTCTGTTCCTTGTACCTTATACTCTAGTATACTTTAGTATTCTAGTTTTCGTTTTTAAATTGTGTTTAATACTTCGGTTCCCTTATTCAATCTGTCTTTATTACATAATCCATCAACAATATTCGTAGAATTCTGCAATATGGATGTTAAGACTTCTTCATTTTTACGAACGCGGTTCTTGCTTGTTCAGTTCGGCAGCGGATCTCCAACTTGGTCATGAATTCATCTATGTAACAGCCAAGATATCGGAAATTGTCTACTTTCTCTAGGCCTTAATAGTTATTTATGGAACAAGGTCGATATGATAAGGCATTATCAAACCCGACTGTTTAAAAATGTTTATCGATCGTGTTTTGTACAAAATTTTATGAATCTTTACACAAATTAACACAAAATCTTAAAATTTCTTTAATTTTTCATAGAAATATCCGGTGTTCTGTTCCACACACTACATTTGCTTTCATTGTTCAATGCAGGAAAATGATAGCACATTCCTAAATTAAAAATAAATTCAAATAAACCAGTGTAACGGTTTTGCAATTTTGTTAAACTTAAATTTCATTGTACCGAGCAATAAATTGAGAGAAATTTCTTTCGTAATCGCTTTTGATTTCTTCGGCACAAATTCCAATATTTGGGTATTAATTTTTAATGATGTTTATGTTTCTATTTCATAGCAAAACGTTGATTCGAAACAGAATTTTTAATATAAAAATCCATAACTGTAATCTGAGAGTGTCGGGTTATGTTCGTCAATATTCGTCAAAAGTTGTCAATATTTAACAGTAAAACATCCTGTATCAAAATCACTTTTCATATAAATTGATGAATTTCTTTCACGGAAGGTCACACTTTAATAAAAAAAAAGCACTAGTGCTTTAAATATTTCCTGAAAGCACTTGAGCTATAATAACGACTTTGAGAGAACAAATTTGAATGCCATAATATGAATTTTAAGCAACAAAAAATCATAAAAATTTTTAGTAATAAATCAAATTTTTTTGCATTTACATAATTTTATACATTTGATGCGTTTAAAGTAAGCTTTTGTTCACTCATAGCATCCATTCAAAATGAGTTTTTCTTCTCTAGTGAGACAAAAAACAAAAATTGTTACTTTGTCTCACGCTCACGTACTATAATCAAAGACACTAGATTACAAATGTATAAAATTAAGTGTACTCTACGGGTTATATTGAATTTTGTTCATTCGAATTTCTTGTCATGAAATTCTCAGTGAACAAAATATCACTTTGAACCCTTAGTGTACAAATAACTATTTACTTTAGGAACATTCCATTTTAATATTTTTTTTTAATTTGCAATAAAATTTTTTTACTTTGAAATGTCAATGAAATAACAACTTTGAATACTGCGAAATATCATTTTGCAATTTATATTGATAAAAGTTTGCGGAGTCAATAAACTCTTTGTTGGACTTTAATTAAGAGAACTATATCTAAATTGGTGATTTATGACATGTCAATCTTCAAATTAATGATTTGTCAAAACTGTTATTTGAAAAATATTTGCATTATTTCATTAATTGAGTACGTATATCCATATGAGTTTTATTGAATGGAAATTTTGTAATAATTGACCAAAAGGTTATTCAACTTCAAAATGTACATTTCTTACTTTTGATGTAGAGTTTAAATTGATTGTATAATTAATTTAAAAAAAACTTGTGGAATTGATAAATAATATACTTCACATATACCTTAATATATTTAATTACACTTAACTTTCTTTGATTACAGTCTTCAACATTTGATGTCTCAAGTAGTAATTTAAACACCGTATAAATCAAATAGGAACAAATTAAAATATCATGGTAATTTTCCATGGAGATTATTTATAGAACGAATTATTTCAACCATAAAATTTGACATTAATTTTCCAAGAATATTTCACTAATTTGACTAATTTGCAAAGACGAAACGAAAACATCGTAAAATTTGTTTAGGCTTTTCTCGTAAATTCCTAGAAATATGTTCTCACCTAATTTAAATAAAATAATAAAATGAAATAATAGGGTTTGATGGGGGTATTTTCGTCTGATTTGAATATTCCGCAATTAATTAAATTATAACGCCCATTAACATAAAATTAAATAAATTATTATAGGTAATTAATAGAGAAAATAATGAAAGTGCGAATAATTAAAGCTATTTATATGAAAGGTTTTATAAAATGTTAAATGTATTCAACGAATGGACTTTTGATTTGATTTCAACATCGTTTATTTTTATAAAGTGTCACTTTATCGCACTAGTGAAAATTTTGAAATTATATTTCTTCTTTTTCTTTCTTTTCTTCTTCTTCAACGACTCAACAACCGTTACCGGTCTAGGTTTAACCAATTGGTTTTACGTAATCAAAGTTACCAAATGGCCTGGCTATTCATTTGCCCAAGTTTTCACAATTGAAAAATATCATGTTTTTACGAATGATTATTTGTTATGATGCGAATAGTACCATAAACAAATGATACGGAGTGTATTTATTGGCAGGTTTTTGCCACCGAAAGAGTACACACATACTACGAAGAAGACTATCCCTTTCACACTTTCATATGTATCCGTTCAATGAACAGTACCAAATTACTAGTTTTAGTAAGATTCGTTTTATCTCTTCGATTCTATGCACTCCATCCAGGCTTTGAAGACCTGTCTGGGCGAACGAACAGAATTGACGATGCTGGTTGTTCGACAGTTGAGGCCGGGGTATTAGTTTATTTTAAACAAATATTAATCACAGAATGTTATTAGTTAAAACGAGTAATAAAATTCTAAAGTAAAAAATTACAGTCTGATCAGGGCTCGAACCGGTGATCTCTCGAGTTGAATTCTGTGCAACGCATTAACCATTGCACCGACCCCGATTTTTTTTTCACTAGTGAGAATAATCATAATCTACAAACAATTTTTGTCTCACAGACAACATTCAATTAAAATATTTGTATGTGTATATAACGGCTACATAGAGAACGGTGACTTGTCAAATCGAAATCACTATAAGAGAAAATATTTTTAATTTAAATTTGTATGTATTGTTAAGGAAAGTAACAAAAAAACATTCCTCATTAAAAAATCGGCTGATTTTACACCCCTTGGCATTGTTGCACAGATATTTAGTCCTCCCCTTCGTTGTCAATTCCATCATTATTACTAATTTAATTTGGTTATATTAGATACAGTATTTTAGGTTTCTTTTATTTAAAAACATTTTATAAAAATAAAACTATAAAAAAAACCCGAATATTTTAATGAATCAGTTGATGAAGAATTTACGGAATTAAAACCATTATAGCTGAAAACATCGGGTCTGTCAAGATTGACCTAAAACCCGGTGCCATTACTGATTTTCCTTTACAAATTTAACCGTAATTAGTTCATTCTAAACGTTTTAGCATAAATAAATTGTACATGAACCCATTTGAACTATTTTTCAAATTTCTAAAATTTTGACAAATACTCAAGTTATTAGCATATAAAAATCTGTAACTATTAACGTGCGCAGCACTGTATATTGGCTGATTGTCAAGTACAAACCGTGAATAAATCAACTAATAGAAAAAATTATCAAATTTGACCTATTTTATTAAAAGAAATACGATTTGTAAGAATTACAATCTTCGAGTTTTGATATAAATAACTATTCCAAATTATAATTTTAATAACTAGAGTGTTAATGAGGTTTTTAGCAACATAATTTCTAAAATGATATACATATTTCACGACGTAAAATTTCACAAATATGTATCTAACTTAATTTCCTAACCCCCTGGAGAAGAAGACTTTAATGCATGCTCTCATCTGGAATTAACTGTGATATACCATCTCCAGTTCCCCTTCCTCGAATTTATAGACAACTCTGGAAAGGTCTAATGTGATGTGTAATAAAGATATTTCAGTTGGAAATATTTAAAAGGGAAATTCAATTTTCCGAGATTTAATCGGTCTGATAGCAAATATAGGATTTCACATTGGAATCGAGTGGAACTCTTTTGAGGAATCGATTGAAATTTGCATGTTTGAAGTTTGCCATCGATAAATCCGTTTTTAATGCGGTTACACGGATCGTAACTGTTTGTCATCGAAATGGAATAACGGTTTGTGATGTCGAAACTAGCCCATTTAGAATGAGAATATCGATCAAATATGCGTGAGTTTATTTATAGGAGAGGTAATTTTTGGAGACATGCCCGAAAATAAATCCAAACAGAAGCCGAACAGTGAAAAAATCAATATTATTTAATGTCGTTGTCGTTTCTGACATTTAACGTGGACTTCTATTTATATTCATCTGTGTCTTTCTCTCTCTGTATTGAGGGGGGTTTAAGAGGACAGGAGGAGACTGCCAAAGGGCATCGAATTAACCGAGAATAGCGTGATAATCAGAAATTAAACCTAAACACTGCCAAATTAAGCAAAATCCGAAATGAGAGAGAGAATTGTATGGAAATTGGAATAATGAAAATGGCAAATCAAAGGCGAAAGCTTTGATTTCCGTTTGCCAATATTCCCAGTTAATTATTTGGTTTGTGTTCTCTGTTACTCTGTGGAAAAGATGAAAGGCCTGTTTGGGAACTATGTTACACAAAGAAACATCGATGCTTGGAGGAACCATTTCCAATGTAATCCAATTAAAGCCTCGGTTTTCTTTTCATCCAAATCACCCAAAAAGATAAGGTAGTTTGGGGTGGTAGAAGAGAGGGAAGAGGAGAGGAGAATGGAGGATTTCACTTGTGTTATCAGCAGCAAAACACCGAAATAGAATCCGATTCCTCAAGCCATACAATAGGATCAAACATTCTTTCATCCCTCGCTCTAGCCTCCTCCCGAGGAGGAGAAGAGGAGCATTACACTCGTAATTAAATGAGAGTTACTGTGACAACGAATTGATTTCGCATTACAAAAACAGACAGACACACATACGTTGTTTTGTGTAAATTAAATATAAGGTATGGATGGAAAATAATCCGCTCGGCATTTCCACAGATTTGAGTCGGGAGCCAGGAAACGGCATCATTGTGAATTAATACCCCCATAACCTTTAATGGTTTATTTATTTATAAATGTTCTTTGGATCAGCCATGCATTATATTTTATTCACAACGGTACATAGTAACCTTATGTAATGGCTGTAATTAGCCAGTCTCTCCACTCCCCATAATCCTCGCCATTTATTAGCAAACGACCCACTTTCTTCCATTGACCACTTTCCTCTCGTTTCATTTTAAATTTTAATTAATTCCACCTGCAAAATATCACTGCATTATTCGCATGTCGTTATGGAAATTGGATTAAACTTCTCATTAAAGTTTATCCTCGCAATTAATATTAAATTTCAATTGTTTTCCTTTGCAAAATTAGCTGATGTTAAAGGTCAAACAATGCTCCAGTTCTTTGAAGATTAAGTTTAGGTTTTTTATTGCATTTCAACAATACAATCTTGGAAAGATCTGGTAAAGAAACCTTATTTTATCATTGATGTTTTCTGCAAATTTTACACTAAATAAACAAAAAGCTCCCCAATCGAAATAATCGATTAGTGTGCAGTTTAGTTTAATTCAATTTCAAAGAAGAATTAATGCATTGAAAATTGTTTAACAAAATATCAAATACACTCTTCGAAAATGTCGGTGAAATAAATTGATTTAATTTATTAAAAACAGCTCGTTATAGCATATCTGGTTTTCATATCCCATAAAATTGATCAATTTATTTAAGAAAATTGAAATTAAACTAATTTATTATTTTTAAATGAATTTCCAATTTGATTTCTATTAAGAAAAATAACATAAATCATTTTATGGTTCTTTAGCGGCTAAAATTGATAATAGGCAAAACCGTCTCGAAGAACATGGTAATAGTTATAAATTTTTATTTATACAACGAGGTTGATAAGATAAGTCACAAGGGTTGTATTAAGCCACGAGCGTAGCGAGTACCTTAAAGAAAGCCCGAGTGTTTAATAATGCTTATCGACCGTGTTTTATACAAAATTTTATGCATTTTTAAATAAATTAACACAAATATTAAAAAAAAACATTCGTTGTTCTAAAAATTAAATTTAAATATTTTTTCTCGCTCACATTGTTTTCACTTCCGTTTTCTAATTTTAAGAATACATCGTTACTGTAGGTTAATATGAAATATACACATCATTGCAAAGAACAGACTCCAGGGAATAGGGACTAACACTACTTGGTCCGACCGCAGTTCAGGAGGAGGAGTGTATAGGCGTCAACCTTGCATCTAAGGATTTATGTCGGTTAAAACACTGTCAATATAGGACATT